>VWZY01000209.1:224062-298353 GCA_013399075.1 Chloroceryle aenea
GTTCAGACTAGATTTAAAAACTGCTAAGTAATGAACACAGTCAAGCATTAGTACAGTTTGCCAGAGAGGCTGTGCAGGCTCCAGTCCTGTGCAACCTGCTCTGACTTCATGGCCTTGAACAAAAGGTAGTGGTGCCTCTCACCCTGATGTATTGTATGATTCTATAAATTTCCATGGAAAACATTACAGAAAAATGCCAGGAATGGAAAACTGACCTTCACTTCTAGTACTACATAGAAGTATTCTTAGGGATTGGAGCATTTCAATAGACCTTAACTGTCCTGAACAGACTCATGTAGCACTCCCTGTGGACGCATAGACCTGGATCTTCAGTCCCAGCCTGAGTTATTTTGTAGGTGAAATGTACAGCTTCTTTATGTGCTGCTTTTTAACATGAATTCCATGGGCTATGGAACAGCAGTTGCCAAATACAATTCCAAATTCTCTACAGTGACTGCTACCTTCTTCAGTGGATATGAAGAACTCTCCCTTCAAATTCAGAGTGGTTTCACAAGTGGTGCAGAACAGAGATAAGGTTTGGCTTAATTTAAGTAGCTTATGTAATATATGGATAGGTACCTTCACTTCTCATAATTACCTGATTGCACTGGCAATCAGGTATACAAAGAAAATGGCAGAATTAATGAGATCGCTCTTTTGCATATTAAAAAAATCATCTGTCAAATGTTCATTACATTTGTCTAATGACTTCATTAAAAATTCAATGCTTAAACTGTACTATCTTTCTTGATTTATCATACTCAACTCTTAACATTTTGATGCTTGATGCATGAATGAATTTGAACCGTATTATGTTCTGTTTGTAGAACTGCTTGTATTTCAGTTACAAAACAGACAAAGATTGTCTGATGGAAGTAAATCCAAATTCTATGTCGGTAAAGAAGCCAATATACAGTATTCATATGGGTATCCAAACAGTGAGTGGAATATGAGAAAAAAAGCATGGTATAAGGCCCTGCATAGGCTTGATTTTACTGTGCCTGTTAAAGCATGGTTCAGCTCCACATCTGCCATGCTTGGATGTGTCAAAATAGTAATTTGAGATTGGCTTTGAGTACACTATCTTCAAAAAATTAAACTTTAATGAGAATTCACTTGAAGATTCTACCTAGAGTCCAATAGTGTAGATGAGGATATTAAATTTGGAATTGATTCATCCATTGACATAGACTTTTTAAAAATACTCAAGTTTCATTTAGCTGTTCATGAGGTTTGTAGCAGAACTGATGTATACCACACATATTCAGGAAAACTGGTCTTTCAATTACTACAGTAAGAAAAGAATCACTCAGCACTCTGACAGTCAGCCTGGTGTATCTGTGAAAAGAAACAAGTGATGAGGTTTGCATTTATTAGCTTAATCTGTCTTCACCGTAATTTTGCCCAGTTCAACAAAAGAATGGCAAAAGCAAAGGAGAACAAAACCACTAGTAATTTTACTTATTACATTCCAATATCTGTAATGTTAAATTATTTGAAATCCTTTTAAACCTGAGAAACAGTGTCATCACTCTTATGCTGGTCCAGAGATTATCCTTGTGCACACTGAAAAAGCATCAATGAAATTAGACTTCAGAGCTGTGGTGAAATATTTAATTCTCTTAAGCAGAGATGTTGCTACCAAAAAAAGGTCTCAAATAAGAATATCCTCAAAGTCTAAGTAAAGAGATACGAATAGCTTGTTGGACTCTTTTGGAAGAAGAGTAGAGACAACTCTGACTAGAGAGAGGTATTTTTTCTGAAAATTCATGTCAAGTCACAATGGACTCTCCTTTGGTACTTCTATTAAGATTATGTCTGTTAGACAAGCCTGAAAAAAATTATATAGTCATATAATGGTTTGGGTTGGAAAGGACTTTAAAGATCACACAGTTCTAACCCCCCCTGCCTTGGTGAGTTATTCTCTGTTAATGAGACATCAACTGGTAGGAGGAAATTAAAAAGCTATATAGAATATATTTCACAGTTGTATTACAAGCATTTAAAAATAAAGGTTTTAAATGAGTGATGTTGTGTGTCTCATTTGAGAATAAAGGCTGCCAAATGTAACATACGTGATGTAAAGAACAGTGACTTTTAGCTGACAAAAGCTAAGTAAATTTACTACTGTGCTTAAAGCCAGCAAGACACATTATTTTAGCTGGCTTTGAAGTGTTTCTGCCTGGGAAGGATTTGGATCCAGTTCAAGGATGGGCAGCATATGCACTCCTTGACCACAAGTGCAAGGATGGTTTCAGCCTGGCCAGCAGGCAACACTGTAACCATCTGATTCATATTGTACCTGTTTCCAAGTTAGCATCACAGCTCCTTTCTTTTAAAATCAGTGCTTAGTTTTCCCAACTGTTAGAGCTCAGAAAAACATTTGTTTCTCACTTTCTTTTTCTAATTTGCACTCAGGTCACATAGTACGTTAAAGGTCTGATCCTGACCCTTAAGTACACTTTTACTGATTTTTTTTTTTAGCTGCTTATGTATTTGTCTCAAGAAAACAAAGCCTTAAAAAGTTAGAAAGAAAATAAATGACCTGTATTCATTATTATAGTATACTGTGTTTAAATTTTAAAACTCCTACTTCCTGTACCTTACCCTATGTGACTAAACAGGCAAGGCTTGAAAAAAAAACTAGATAGCAAAGAAAGAGGAGACATTCTTGTTTAACAGGTTGTTGCAATGATAGCCTCCTTCTACTCCTTCAAAGCATGGAAGTCTAAAAGGATATTTTAAGCCAAATTGGATATTTTTCTTGAAGTAGATTAAGTTCTTGTGTGTCCTTTTCTTCTAGCAGAACCAAAAATTTGGAATCTTCCAGTATACAGCAGTAGCCAAGCAGCTATAGAAGCCAAATCTTGACTTTGATCAATCCAACTGAATTCCTACGAATACATAATGTTAGGAATTTGAAAAGATGCTTATGTGGGAAAGCAGAGGGAAAAAAAGTCTTCTGTAACTCTTTCCTTGGTATATTCAGCATATATTATTATTTTTTAGAATGTTCTGTCTGGATATCCAGTTATTAGGGGTTACTGAATCCAGTAGCCCAATGGAAGTGAGGCTGTTGTAGCTTCATGTCACTGGATCCAGCAAGGAGTGACGCATACAATACACATGTTGCATACACACAGCTGTCCACACAGATCAACATCAAAAACCCCACTATCACTCATGTAAAAATAAACAGCACCAATGGCCTCATCCTGTCTCTCTTCCCAGATAAAAATCTATTAGTGGGAAATACATATACATATAGGCATACACATATGCAATATAGATCACTCCAGTAGCTGGCATTAGACAGTCAGTCCAGTAGCAGGCCACAGGAACATTTCATCTCCATTTGACTTACGCATAGATACACAAGTGCAAAAAGGTCACTCAGTTGATGTCCAGGCCTGGTGGTGCCCCCAGTCAGACCTGTGGCAGTCAACTCACAGAGGCACACCTGTGTCTGTCCCAGACTTCTCATTGCTTCAACACCTGGGTCCCAAGGCTCATATTGTCTTTGTGGGCTAGGGTGGCTTGATCCCAGCTAGGGATCACTTGCTGGCATAGGTACCCATACACTATCCTATTCTCTGAATTCTGCAGTTGCTCCACCATAGACCCATGGGTCAAGGTCTGAATGTAGTTTTGGCACTCAGACCCCAAACACACACATTCACACTGAGTAGAGTGTCCTTCATCCAATAAGAGTTAGAAATGGAGTTTAATGTGAAGACAAGAGAGACTGCACTGACTCTGCACTGCCCCAGCACAGAACATGGTCAGACAGACATGCATGCTGACCAGCAAACTGTTTATGGGTGACAGCTTCCCTTTTTTTTAACAAGATTGCTATTTAAACGTTGCATAGAAGGTTATGTATGTGAAATTAGTCACTTTCACCAAGGTTTCATCAAAAACAATGTCAAAATTTACTCAGAAGACAGTTTTGGGGGGGGCATATTTTTACTGACATTTATTATTATTATTATTAAATGGCTTTCTCTTTTGTTAACCCATGATCAGTGATCATCTGCACACCACACAGATTTCAAGTCCATTACCTTTTGAATATCAGGTCCTTCCTCCTTCAATCTTCAGTCTTTTGGTACTTCCCCAGAATTCCACACTTTCTTAAAAAACACTTCCAATGATTACAAAATCTTGCTGAAATGTTCTTAAAATCCTTAAAATCCTGCATACAGCGTTTTCAGCTCATCAGATTTAAAATATTTATTATGTATTCATGAAACACTATTTATTCACTGAAACTAGGAAGTCTCTCTAAGCTTCTTAAACATTATACTGCTTCACTCTAAATATAGAACAGAAATAGCTAATGAACTTTTCTGTGTTTCAGCAATACATTTGGGCAATCTTATTATACCTGACTAGAATTATACATACTGGAAGTTGAGAGCTAGGTCCTAATCTCATCTTTATCCATTGTAATAGTCTTACACAGATATGACCACAATTATAAATTATGCTTAAATAAATTATTCCATAACACTGATGCAGTTTAGTGCATCCCTTTAAAGACAGACATTTTCAAATGACAGCTATATGGAAAAGGCCTGGGAAGGACTGAATGAAGTCAAGTAAAACAGCAATTTCTTGGGAAGACAAAATCTAGATAGGTCTAATCCCAACTTACAAACTGAGTCAAATTCTGAGAAACAGTAATTATAAGATATTCAGCACAGAGGAATTAACAATGATAATATTACTGATAACTATTACTATAAGAAACCTTAAAGGTTTAGTGTCAAATAACAGGGAAGAAAATAAACAGTGTTTAGTTCCTAAAAGCAATAGCATACTTTACATTAACCACTCTTAATAATTGGTATCGGAAACACGAATTATCACAACATCTAGTAAAAGTTAATACAAAAAGAATTAACTATTCTTTCTGTGACAAGTTGCTCTTATAGAGCTATGCTCCCCTTATTTACACACAGGGAAGTACATGCTGGCCCTTTTAATCAAACATAAATTTGAACTTGGTCACGCACCATCCACCTTATTATTTAAAAAAGCCCCAAGAAATAAAAATCCACCTTAAATTTTTGAAATTTATTGAAAGATTTATTTACGGAAAGATTTATTTACTAAAAGATTTCTTTATCAATGTAAAGTCCACTTCAGTTTTGAGCAGATGCTGCTACCAAGATTCCCAGCCTATGGGTATATTTCCATTAACATTTCCATAATGAGGAGCTGACGGCTGCCCTGAAACTGTGAAGGTAATTACTTTTAAAAGCCTTTGACCCCAGGACTCTAGTCATGTACAGATAGTTTGCATTCCCTCTTCTTTCCTCATTCCACATATTTTCTCCACAGAGAGCAGTCTATTTACATAGAAATTGCAAAAATAACCTTTTATGAATGTAGCACTTACTGTGTGCTTTATTTGTACCATTCTCCATCTCGGGTCTTGTGAAGGATGAACATTATAATAATGCATACATATTCATAGAGCCATATTGTAGGCTTATTCTCACAAGGTGGTTGTTATTCACAACTTAAAAATGAATTATTAATAGTTACTCAAATCTATAAATAATCATCATACAGTAGGCTTTGTAGATGAAATTAAGTCATTTAACTACAGTACAATGAAAAATATGAAAAATTTACTATCAAGTGTACTTTCTTTTAGCATAGATTTGAAACAAAGATTATAACATCAGCCAAAACACACCAATCACAACACTGAGCTCTGTCATTCAGCCAGTTCTCAAATCATCTCACAGTCCACTTATTCAACCCACACTTCCCAAACTTACCTATGAGAATGTTATGGGAGATGGTGTCAAAAGCCTTGCTGAAGTCAAGGTAGACAGAATCCAGTGCTCTCCATCTACCCATCTAGACACATCATCATATAAGGCTATCAGTTTGGTCAAAATTGATTTCCCCTTGATGAATACATGCTGCCTACTGCTGATAACTTTCTTTTCCTCCATGTGCTTAGACATGACCCAGAATAAGCTGCTCCACCAACTTTCCAAGGATGGAGGTGAGGCTGACCAATCTGTAATTTCCAGGGTCTTCCTTCTTGCCCTTTTTGAAGACTGGAGTGACACTGGCTTTCCCTCCAGCCCTCAGGAACCTCTCCCATTCTCCTTGATCCTTCAAAGATGATGTGGAGTGGCATAGCAATAACATCAGCTAGCTCCCTTAGCACTCACGGGTGCATCCCATCAGGGCCCATGGATTTGTGAATGTTCAGCTTACCCAACTGACCCCTAACTCAATCCTCATTGATCAGTGGAGAGTATTCCTCCCTCCAAGCTTTCTCTCTTACCTCCATGGTCTGGGATTTCTGAGGGCTGGTCTTAGCAGTAACAACTGAAACAAAGGCAGCATTCAGTAACCCAACCTTTTTTGTATTCTCTGTCACCAGGGCTTCCACCTCATTCAGCTACAGGCCCACATTTTCCCTAGTCTTCTATTTACCATTGCTGTATTTGAAGAAGCCCTTCATGTTCTCTTTTACTTCCTTTGACAGATTCAATTCCAAGACAGCCTTGGCCTTCCATGTTACATCCCTACACAGCCTAACAACATTCCTATACTCCTCCCAAGTGACCAGTCCCTTTTTCCCCACTGCTGCCCCACTTGTACATACCAATCATAACCATATGTACTTTTCCTTGAATCCACAGTAAACTTTTATCAGCACTTAATTGTCTTAGAAAAATGTAACAAGCTGATGTTTCAGTGACTCTAAAGATAGTAAGAGGCAAACTGTAAGATTTCCACCCCTTTGCATGTACATATCCTTCCCATAGTTTAAATAGAGAGTCAAACAACTCTTGTAAGGTGTTGCGGAGTCTGGAGCACCCGTCATACTGTGAAAGGCTGAGAGAGCAGGAACTGTTCAGCCTGAAGAAGAGAAAGTTCAGGGAATCTTGTTGATGTCTGGAAATACCTAAAGTAAGGGTAAAAAGATGACAGTGCCTGGCTCTTTTTAATGGTGTCCAGTGACAGGACAATACATACTAGTTAAAAAACAATTAAAAATATTAAAAGTAATGAAAAAGAAACACTTAGGTTTGTCCTGAAAGATTTTCCCTCTGGCAAATTGTAACATCAAAGAATGAGTATTTCTGAAATGCTGAAAAACTTTGAAGAGGGAACAGGAAGGCAGACAGAGGATGGGTGAAAACCCCCTGTATTCTCAAAGAAAATATCTAGTGTTCTTGTCATGCTGAAATGCATTTTCAGAAAACAGAAATCCAACTGTGTTGAACGCGACAGAAAACATTCAGTACCTCAGAGGAGAAAATAGATAGCGGAAACTGCAAATCCAAGGTGGATATTTAAGTTGAAAAGACAGTAACAAAAGTACCATGGGATATTCAATTTGAGAATTAGGAAAATTTGTGAAGATCAGTTTAGCACTGTGACTCAGTGCAATGAAATACGTTCCTAACCAACACTGAGAATAGCTTAATACAGATAAATTGTAACAGTGATTAAGAATAGGAATATGGACAAGAAACTAGATTATTCTAAAGGGCACAATCTATTTTACCCTTCTTTTTAAGGGATTATCAGCAACTGAAACATAAAATAGGAAATCCATAATTATGAAGATTAAATGTGTGAAAAGAAGTCACATAAACCTACAAGAGGCAGATATAGGAAATGGCTAAAATGCTACCCACAAACTCTTATGAACATATTTTTACTGTAAATGACATGAGAGATGCAGTACTTTGAACTAGGTAAGAAGACTGACAGAAATTGCTTTAACTGCACCACTGCAATATGTTTGTAATTGTACATCCTGACTAGAACTGATGTTAGAAATATTTTGCATGCAAATACCAAAATATAAGAGATGGTGAAGAGCTTTTCAGAATTTTATAAAGCTTCCTTCTGTCATGGGCAGTACAATGGTAGATAAAATTCCCTGATGAAAATGGCAAGGTCATTCATAAACTGCGCAAAACAAAACTTTTAAAAACAAAGCGGTGTTTAGACAAGGTCTGTGTCTTGCATTCTAATAATTGGTTGGTTGTTTTGTTGTGAGGGCTTTTTTGTTTGTTAGGGTTTTTTTGTTTTGTTTTGTGTTTTTTTTGTTGTTAAAAACCAAACCAAACCAAACCAAACCAAACCAAACCAAACCAAACCAAACCAAACCAAAACGAACTCCAACCAACCAACCAACCAAAAAAAAATGCTATTATTGAGAAATTATTCCAGGAAAAAAATTTCATTGTCCAGAAATGGAATGGAGATGAAATTAAGGTTACATTGAATTAGTGGGAATGTCAATGTCTCTTCTCGCAAGTAACTAGAGATAGGACAAGCTGTAATGGGCTTAAGTTGCACCAGGGAAGGTTTAGATTAGACATCAGGAAAAATTTCTTCACTGAAAGAGTGGTGAGGCATTGAAACAAACTGCCCAGGGAGGTGGTTGAGTCACCATGCCTGTAAGTATTAAAAAACCCATGTAGATGTGACACTTCAAGACATGGTTTAGTGGTCATGATAATATTAGGTACATAGTTGGATTTGATGATTTTGGAGATCTTTTCCAACCTTAATGATTGTGTGTCTACAGCCTTAGTTTTTCTTCTACCTTATTCTGAAAAAAAAGGGTGATGGATGCTGTTAAATAAAGAAGGTTTTACCAGTCAAACCTTTGGTCTCAATCACAGAGACTCTCCATTCCCATATTTCTATGGTATTGTTTTCCCTACCTTGCACCAGTGATCTGCCTCCATAATTATCCTTTATCTTCTGTTTCTTCCTTCCAGTCTAGTAAATTGGGAAAGGGAAAAATAAAAATCAGAAAAAAAATATGATTACATAACACATATTTTTTACCAGTGCTCTTGCCATGCCCAATTATTGCTGCTGTCATATTAATTCTAGGGAATAAAGCAAAACCAAATATAGGCACTTCCTTCTATAAGCTTTGCATGATAGTTGTAGTATGCATCTGTGAGGCCATATGGATTATCTTTTTTTATTAGTTATATGTTATGAACTTAAGGAAAAAAAGTTTACATAATATACACAGATAAGATGGCAGGTGTCACCCAAGACATAGCTAATAGCTGTAAAACTACACAGTATATAAAGAGATCACTTGGTACAGGTAAACATGAACTATGTAGAAAACAATCTATGAAATGTCACAGCAAACAGTAGAAGAAAATATTTTGTGAATTTAAAGTTCAGGTTACTAATAATAATTCAGTTTACTTCCTAGGCAGAAACATACTGCACTAATACATACAACAAAACTACTATTACTTACCTTGTCACAGCCATTTATCATTTTCAACCATCTGCAAACTGTTTAGCCATCTGCCTCTCCAGGTTCGTGGATTTCAAAAATTGAAATACAATAATATAAACATTTTTGGAAGTTAAATATCTTGAGGGAAAAAGATGAATTACATGTAGACTGTCTGTTGGTTTTAGTTCGTTTTTTTTTGTGTATTATTATTTTTTATATATATAAAGTAGAATTTTCAGAAGATATACAGTACAACTCCTGGAAAAATACTGTTAGACCTAACTCTGCTACAACAGAAGCAGTGCCTCGGGCTCAGTCTACACTTAGGGTTTGGGCTGAAAGCCAAATATCTATGTGTGCTGTAGAGCTGGGAAGGCAGTACAGAGAAGAGCAGGCTGCAAAGAGTCCTGACTTGTGTGAGGTTCTGCCTTTGCACCATGGCTGGGACCCTAGTTTAAAGCAGAAGGGAATTATCCAGGTTAGAGTTATGGTTGAGAGAAAGAAAAAAACCCTCTCTTTTTCCTGTTGCAAGTTCTCTTGGGAAACTTGATTTGTCATTATTATTGTCAGTATTCTACTATCTGCAATTCTGTGACCTTTCTTTTTAATTATGTAGGTAGTATTTACCAGTGTGGCAGCACTTTTCCTTTTGAGTGCTCACGTTGTTAGTCTTAGATTGATTTTTCTCATTCTCATCCACCCAGACACTTAGATTTTGGCTTTTTTGGATATGTTTGCATGGAAAACACATATCAGTAGTCCAAGAGTCACCTCTCTTCTCCCTCCCTTTCTTGCCATGTCTTGTTTGTGAACTTTGGCTTATATTAAAGGAACTACAGCATAATTCTCAGATGAGTGGATAATAGTCATCTGAATACTTGACAAACATTTTCTGATAATATTGTGAACAGAAACAACAGACAATCTGTGTGCAACTTTACTCCTGAATAACATATTTCAGTCAATGTTAAGAACATCATAAATAGTCACAACCAATGGGGAATTTATGCTGCTCCTTATGGAAAGTCTGTAGAACTAAAGCACAACATCAACAAGAGATCATCACCTTCATCAGCTTTATCATTGCCACCTACTGCACTGGTAAGAGCTCCCAGCAGTAAGTGCTCATCTGGGACCATGTTGCTCCTCTTCCAGACAGGCCACCTGGAGAGAATTTTCCCTTTTCTCTTTCCTCTGTTTCTCTCTTTCTCCCTCTCTCTGTCACCTTTTCTTTTTTGCCCTGTGGAGTAGCTTTCATCATCGAATCGATGTATTCTATCAGATAGAATCTTCACTAACAGAGTTCAGCATGCAAGCCTATTCCAGTCTCCTTTGCACAGCAGAAGAGAACTGAGCTGTGAGAACATTTTCCTCTGGGCAGTAGTTGCGTTGTTTTCTAAAGGTCAGCAGAAAAGTTAGTATTAGGGTTGAGAGAAAGAGAAAGAATAGAGTGAGCTGGAGTGGAAATGAAATGGTGTTTTCAAAGGAGAAGTGTCATCTGAAAGCTTTTAGTATTACTTTCTCACATACAGAGACTTTTCCTTTTTTTTTTTTTTTTCTGTACTTTCAGCCACCTCAGAGCTTAATTTTTTTCACGTTTTGTAGTATGCTTCATGCTCTTTAGATAACTGCTTTTTATATATGGTGTCTGGGGGAGAAATACTATTACATTTGCTACAGTGGCTCCTGCAGTG
Organism: Chloroceryle aenea; assembly: GCA_013399075.1. Classification (NCBI taxonomy): domain Eukaryota; kingdom Metazoa; phylum Chordata; class Aves; order Coraciiformes; family Cerylidae; genus Chloroceryle; species Chloroceryle aenea. The sequence continues at coordinate 235,022 of VWZY01000209.1, forward strand.
TATTTTCAGGGACTGTTATTTACTGTCTTCACCAAAATACATATAGAAGAATAGAAATGGAATATTATTAACCTGATTTAAAACAAATTCTATTACAAATCCTGAAATAGTCTAAGATATGATTAAGGAAACCTTGCTGGAGCGTATGCTAAGGCAAATACAGGAAGCAAACCTTACATCATCTCTACTGAGCAGAAGCGGAAACATACAGTCTTACACAAACTCCTTCCTCTTGGCTACAGCAAGTCTTTTCTTTATCCCAAACAGTTTGATATTATCATCCACCCTCAGAATAATCAGAATTCCGTGACTTACAATGCAATTTTTCTTCTATCTTTCTCTTTTATGGGAGAGATGTGCACACACACAGAGGACGCTAGCAGAGTCAGCCACAGGCTATCACAGACAGAGCACTGCCTGTAGCAGGAACCCCATAACAGCACACACAAAGCAGCACAGTCCTGCTCCTCCTTTCTGGTTGATTACACAGATGTTGCACCCACACAGCCACAGATTTCTTAACCAGCAGCACAAAACCTAAATTCACCTAAAATCCATGTCCAACCCCTAGATCAAACCTTGTGCTTTTCCAGATGCTGGTCTTCTGCTTGCTGGCTAGTCCAGCTTGACATTTGTTAATGAATGACACATGCACACACATATTTACTACTAAATTCACATAGAGAAGATAAATACACCCAGATCTCTCCAGTTGCTGGCACACTTTACAACTTTTTTTTGGCAGAGATAAAGTGTATACTGATATGCAATACTCATGACAAGTTCCATTTTCTTCTATTTTCTCTTGTAAGTTTGCAATTATATTGTACTTTTTTTTAAAGACCTTGGTAAATACCAGTATTATATGTTTGTGGAATTTATTCTCATTGTGATTTATTCTCATTACAAAGAGATTTTATTACATTTACGTTCAGACCTTTGAATACTGTCTGCTAGTTAGGGAATATCACTACAGTGTAAGGATCTGAAGGCTTTTACTGGTTATCTTCATGGACAGACTGTTTTAGTTTTTTTCTTCTGTAATTAGAATCTTTCAGGACCTCTCTAAAATGAAGCAAAGCAGTAAATCAAAGATCATAGTATTGTTCTTAATGGAAACCTATAACATGAACTTTTCTGTGTATATTAACAATGACTTAAGATTATTTTTAGGGACAAGGTCATCTCTTCCACACAGCAGTAGAGATCTCTACTGAAATAAGTTAAGAAAATTATACCTATTTTAATCAAAGGCAAATTAGGTTCTCCTGAATATAAAAATTATCTAAGAGAAATTCAGTTTGGCTGCATGTAGAAGACTGTCACACTGAGAAATTTATCAGACCTTTATGAAAGATTTATCAGGACCTTTGAACCTTTGAATCGCAAAATCTAGTAGAGGGTGAAAAAAATCTCCATTCTACAAATACTCTGTGGAAAACTTTCTTCAAATGGTAATTAGATTTATACAAATGAATAAAGGACAAGTCTGAGTAAAGAATTTTCAGAGCTTTTTGAATACAGGTTTTGAATTCAGTTACATCACGGTTCCTGTGTTGCTATATATTGTAATATAATCTATACCATCTTTATGTTAATTCCTTATTATCCCTCTCCAAAAATTAATGAGAATCTTGCACTAAGAAATCACTTTTCTATTTTACCTATGTAAAAGTACTTGATAGAATAACTGTGTTCCTGTTTCTTAGAAAAATAAATGAGCTTTTAGCTTTTATTGTAATAATTGTAAAATATTGTAAAACCTAAATGTTTTGAGATTGACAGCCATCTGTGGGGGTTTTTTTGATTGTTTTTCCACATTTCACTTATTTGTATCATAATTTTATTATAAATTTAATTAGGTATTTGCTAAAAGCTGAATTCTTTGAGATATAATTTTCTTTATTTAGTTGCAAATACGTTGTTTGGCTTACAAATGTGTGTTTCAAGTTAGGTCTTTAGTAAGTTGCAAACTATTTTTAATTGATTCGTTTGTGTGAGTAGAGAATAATAGGTTACCAAAACCACTGCACTTTAGTACATGAAGTAAGACAAGTATAATTACTGGCCATTTTGATGCAAGTAAAGTATTTTAATTTATTTTTAAAACACTCATGGTATTTTATTTTTTTTATATAAAACATGTGCTAGTAAACGTACCGAAAAGAAGCATGTTAAACTGCTTTCCAAAAAAGCATAATCATTTTGTTATGGCAGGGATTTCATTGTGCTTAGTTTAGCAATGTGATGTCTTAAAAAACCTCTTCTGATGTACTATTTTGATGCCCTTAGTCATACAGATGAATTTATTCACTAGAATAGATCTTACTGAGATTATTTACAGAGAACAATATAATGTAAAAGACTATATGCCTTTGTCGTGTATTAAGGTTTTGTGAGCTTTACAGCTGTTGCTCTCATCAAGTCTTTGTTTAAACAAAATGCTAACTTGAGAACATCAAAAAAATCACTTTTTCAGTCTTAAATCACTAAAAAACTATATATTACTGTTTCCTATGATGATTCCAACTCACCACTGTGCAAAAGATTTTACACTCTCTAGAGATGAGCCTGATTTCTATAACACTTGTTCTCATTACATTATTTACAACCAATTTTTACTGGATTGGTAGATTTGTAATAAGTAAAATTTATATCACTGTTAGCAACAGGTCCACATTATTTATAACCAAACCAATCTGTGTGATATCTGTAGCCTTTACTGGATATTTAATATAATTTTTTAATTAGCAAATGAAATATCACACAGTGATGAATCTGGAGAGGTTTTTGTTTGGAAATGTAATTCTCAACTTTCCCAGATTATTATTCCTGTGAAAATCCAAATCCCATGGATAAATGCTAAAAATGGCAGAGAAATCCTTAATTCTCCCTAATAGCAGGAGATTCTCTATTGAAAAAAGGGGAATGAATTTACATGAAATTATTATCTACACTGTGTAACATGAAATTGTTACTTCAGTCTATCAACAACTAGGGTCCCTCTCCTTCAGAACTCACCATTAGAGTAAATTAACAGAAACTAACTTGCAGAACCATCTGTTTTAGAATGATCAGTGATTTCATAAGTTGTTTAATGAAGACCAGAAAAAAAGGGAAATTATTATAAAAATGATAAACATAATAATAAAAAATAAACAAAAAATACTATTTTAAGAAATGTTCTTCCTGAAACTGGAAGTAATGTCTGTACAGACCATAGATAACCCAGCATTGTGGTGTTTTAATAGCTATTCTCTATGAATTTCTGTACTTTGCTCTCTCTATATGAACTATTTACCCAATCCTAAACATTAATTTACACAGAAATGGCTAATAACTTCTACATTTGTTAAGGCAAATGCCATGATAAAAATAGTGTTAGAATAACTACTACTACTAATAATAATGAGATAAAGCTGAGGATACTTACCATTCTAACAGAACATTCTAAAGCTGTCCAGACAAAATTACTCAAAACAGTTTATAATCCATTTCCTTAACACTGTAAGCATGCCTGAATATAGGCTGTCATTTTGTTATGAATAATAACCCAGAAACACTGCTGTTCTCTCTTTAGCTTTTCTCATCAAGTGTTCAAATTTTTAGAGACTGCAAGAAGGAGGAAGGGGAAAAACTACACTGAAGGAAAAAAAAAAGTATATATAAAAAATCATGCCATATTTTTATGGAGACCTTAAGAATCCAGGTATTTTTCTAAATAAATCTTCTCACTGTAATAAAATCACTCTTTTCCAGAGAACCACAGCTTTTCTGCCATGAACATAAAGCATTTGCAACACATATTTCACATTTGTACTCTTTTAACACTGTATGTAGCACATTACTACAGATATTTGGATTCTCATCAGAAATGTTTACAACTTCCAGTTATCTACAGACAAGGTCTTTCTGCAGTTATGGTTCAGTATGTGGTAGGTATTTATTGCAATTTGAAGAGAGAGTTTTATGAGGCTTCACTACTTGCAAAATTGACTTAACTATGTAGGTAAATGAATATGTAAACATATGTATGTGTATTGCCACATATTACACATATATTTCTTATACTATATACAATATATGACCTACACATTATATACATAAACTATCATATATAATAGTATATTAGTTATACATAGTATATATGTATAGTATACCCTTTATATATTTTGATTTTCTATAAAAAAAAATAGGGCAATTTTTCCCCACCACTGGATTGATTAGATGTGTATAGATATATATAGCTTGTAATTTATTATATCATATATAATAAAGGATATATATGTATATATAAAGCGTACATATATAATCCTCAGTATGTTCCAGACATGCTGGAAGATGATATGAGACATCTGCCTTAACTGGTTCCTCAAGTATCAGCTCCTCAGCTTCCTTAATTGCTTTTGTCACTTTTCATTATTCTCTGGAGCTCATGGCTGTGGAGTGGACAGTTGCCTGTTCTCCTGAATTTTTCTTGTGCTATATAATCTTTTTCTCAAAGGCCAATTGACAGTTCATCTTAGCTCATTATCATGTGTTAAGTATAAATTTATTTATGTACCAGAAAGGTCTGTACTCCAGGCCAAACATAGTATTTCTTCTTTTCACTAATGACAAAGTCCATCATCATCTTATTTTAGAACCATAGATATGACTGATACTGCACAATTAGTTTTTTTAAGACTGTGATGACTCTACAGTACAGCAGAAGACTGTACTGACAGCAGAAGACTGTGATGACTTTATGCCATTTAAAAATATATACCTGACAAATAAATAAGTATAAATTTCCAAGTCTGAATATTTTTACACTTCAATGTTTGTTTAAGAGATACAATATATTAATTGTACTTTAATAAAGAATAAAGCCCAGAATTGCTATCAAAAACATGTAAATCACAAGTTTTAGCAGGCCTTTAAAATAAGATGGATTTTGTTCACAGCAATCTTCTAATTTCCTGTCCCTGCTCTTCAAAGCCTTTTTCCTGATCAAACAACTTTTCAATCAGGTTAGAACTAGCTCAATTGATAAGAGGTGGAGGAACAAAAGCTTTTGACATTAAATGAGTATAGGCAGAATGAAGAGGTTAAGCTCTGAGGGTCTGGGGGATAAAGTCACATCTCTCTGATAGTAGCCATCAGTTTTCAAAATCACAAACGTAACGTAGCTTGTTAACACAGAACATAAATCTAGCTATTCCTTTATGTTTTCCCAGACCGATGATGGCATCTACTTTTCAGAACATTTACTACTGGGTGAGACAGTCAGAATATTATGTTATCTTAGGTTCAGAGTCAAGACGACAATAAACCATGAACACAGCTACTTCACTGGAATGTTTTAATGTAATCAAATGTTAATTTTATATTGATCCTGTTTAATCTTTGATACTACAAAACCTAACTGAAAATTATTAGCCTGAGCTACTACTCATTGTACTTATTTTACTACATAAGGAAACCAAATTACAAATATTTTTTCAATTGTCCTAGCTGTCAGTTTTAGGAAAGCAATACAAAGTAGATGATCAAAATGATCAAACAGTGGGAAATTTAGTCTGGAACTAAAGATAAAACCAATTTAGTGCAGAAATGACAGGACTTCATTTGCTTAAAAAAAAATTACAAAGGGAATGAGACTAAGATTTTGGAAAATAAAGATACACGGTGTATAAATCTTAACTCAAATTAATTTCTAAATGTTGTATCTCATGATCCCCTCACATGAATATTCTCTTCTGTAAAAATTATTTCATAGAGAACAATATAAAAGGAGATAAAGAATAACATGTTTAATTGCTAATCAATAATACAGATTTTACGGACATCCAGCTGTAAGAGAAAAGCAACTGAGTGCACCTTTTTCCATTGTGTTTGACCATTTTGGTGACCAAATCAAAATGAAATCACAAACACTGAAAAAAACCCAAGCCCCCTAAAATCCAAAGAACAAAACCCAAAAACCAATGAACCAAACAAACAAAAAAGAAAAAAGAAAATGTTTGGGTTCTGAGACAATGTAGACTTTAATAACTTGGCTACAGACTCACTTTACTTCCCATTAGCTTTATTCCATTTACTTTCCATTTTATCTAGAAAAATATTGTAAGATTTGTAGGTAATAAATACTACCTTGACAATAACTGCTTCTCATACTGTTGTCAAGGAATTCCTCCAGAATGTCTATATAATAATAATGCCAGCTTTGTTTAGCAAAAGTAAAATCAGACATTTCTAGCCTAATTTTTCAATGGTCTAATTGTTTGGAGTAGCTCTACTAGTAGTGTTAGTTTTGTGAGTTTATATGTGATTTCTGTATTCCAGTATGAACCAGATTGTACTATGACTTTGAGCCATAATGGACCTGTTCACTCTTGACATGCTGTTCATGTAAAATTGCTGATAATGTAAAATTGAAAGAGTTCAATGCATCTCAGAGACAGCTAGTCTCAGTGCCTCCAGTTACCCAGTATGGTGGCTATTGGTTATAGGAACTTAAATGAAGTTTTAAGTCTCAGACTGTAGTATTGCAGAAGCTGACGTAATCTTGAAAGGACTCACAGAGTTGCATAACAATCTCTGAATTCCCACACATTTTATCCGTGTATGTTTGCTTGAATATTGTAGCAAAAGTTCCCAGAGGACAAAAAACCTAATAAATTTCAGCCATCTACCCGAGAAAAACAAGAAACAGTGAGTAGGCAGTGTTAACCAACTCCAACAAGTGAATCTTGAAAAGCCATATGCCATAGTGAAAATTATCCACTCTACTACTAGAAAACTGAACAGTTCACACACAAATGATTTATGATTAAAACAGCACAGGAACTACACTGAAAAAAAACCCCACAAACAAACCTTGTAAAACAAAATTTAAAAAATCGACACCCCCCCCAATCTATTATGAATTGTCTACTACAGTGAAGTCAGCGTGATTCTTGAAAACGTAAGCTGGATACTAGCTTAAGCATTAACAGAACTGTTGAACAAATCAATGTAAGTTTTATTTACATTTATGTTAAAACATATAATGCATAAACCAATAAAGGAAGATTCCAGGTTGCATATTAGAGCTTGGCCACTATCAAACAGGGTATTTTGCTTTTCAGAATTAACCAATATGGTCTAAAACCTGTTTGAAAAACATTAGTACATGACCTTCACAATATCACTTTTACAGTGACTCCTTGCTTTTTTTTCCAATGTATTTAAACATGGTATTCAGTGATTTCAGAATGGGCCTGAATGGGTCTTTTCAGTTTATATAGATTACTAAATTCACAAAAAAATATTGGACAATTTTCCCCCAGTTATCCTGTGAATAGCTTTTCAGATTTGTCATCCTCTTTACAGGCTTGCAGACAAAAGGTGTAGTTACAAGGCAGTCTTTGTATTATAGTAAAATAATTAAGATCCTCCCCACCAGTTCTATGTCCTTAAAAGACAACACTGTTTTTTTAATTCTAGAAAATAGTCTATGCACTGGTACTACCTCCTAATATGTACATCCAGTACATTTCTGTAGAAAGGCAGCAAAACTAATGCTCAAAGTTGGCTGTCAAACAGAAAATTCATTATAGTAAATAGATAATTTTACACATTGTGCTCATTTGTTACATGTGAAAGTAATATAAATCTTCCTACTTCACCTAAAATTCATGGAAAAATCATGTTATTTTTTCTGAATTTAAGACCCACAAAATTACCACATTTGAGTTACTAATTTGGTTGCTTTCTTTTCTTCACAACTGAAATGAGTTTAAAGCTCATCTTCCAAAAAAGAAAACATACTTAAAAAAAGCAATTGTCCATTTTTATTTTGTTTACATTGCACTGAAAATTTACATCATACTTTTACAAATCCTTTTTCATAAAAATATACTTCTTTACAAAAGTGTATGCATTAATATAAGAGGAGTAGCCAGTTGCAGAAGAAACATTTTAAACGATCTCAAATGTATTAACCTTAACATTAATGAATGAATCATAGTTATTGCAGTCTTTTGAATAAACAAGAATAAATAACAACCAATGGTATAAAATATAGAACAGCATCCTTTTAGTAGAATACAGTTGGACAGAGTTGTATGAATATTCAAAACAAAGTGTTGTAAAATGGTTTATAAGAAATTCATCAAACATTATAGAAATCCAAGCAGCAATCCTGGGTACAATGATTTTGGTAGGCACTCTCTATTACGGTAATAAAAAGTTTAGATTTTCACAGAATTATTAATGTCTGAAAGGGACAATAACAGATAATTCACACTGGCTAACACACATCATTTGTGAGTCATGCTATGAATGGAAGACAATGACCTATGTCAAATAAATTAGAGTTGCCACTGAATAATTCTGATATGAAATATCTGTAAAACTAAAAATTACATTTGCCTAGAAGTGATTCTGGAATGTCTAAATCTTTTATCTGAGGGCTGAGAAATCTGAATTGTCCCTAAAATGAATGGATTGTCTCTATGAAAATCATGGCTTTATATATATATATATTTATATTTAGTATTTTTATTTTTATTTTCATTGCACTATGATAATATCTTCAATTTTAAATCATTAGCCGTAAGAATCTGTTTCCATAAAGTATGGAATGTCTAGATAAAACAGATGTGAAAACACAGCATTTCCAAATTATAACTTCATTTCACTTTGTAGATCTGATCTAAAGATCATTGAAGTCTCCTGGAATGTATCAACTTCAATGGGATTTCGCCATGCTTTGTGCATGCATTTTGACAAAACATTGACGTAATAAACCAGTGTGGTATGGTCTAGATTTACCTAGCATGGACTGGAAAAATGGACTCTTAAATTTTTTGATATATGGTTTTGTTTACTAATGTTACTGTAAACTGCTCTTTTTAATTGGAAATGTAATGAAATTATATTTTCACATTTGTAGAAGATGATCATTCTTTTGAATGATCTTCAACAGTAAGGAACATAGTCACATGACAAAGCTCAATTCGTACTCACTTCTTGATTGCAAAATTTGTCTAGTTCTATGATTGACAAAAGAAATGTAGAAACATTACCATTTGTGGGTATTGATAATGAAAACAGAGAAAAGGCGCTTGGAACATGAAAAGGAACAAGAAAGTGAAACAATTCACTAAATAAAACCATGACATTTTCGTTTTTCTTCCGTAATGTGAAAAGAGTAAGTTGTACTTGCTAATTTCTACATACTACATCCTGGACTTGAAAAATAAAATACTAAGCAGACTGAATAAATTAAAAGAAAGGTACAAACTCATGAGAACAATGTAGCATATGACTGTTAAAGAGAAGTCAGTGACCTATTGTCTCCTGTAAGTATAGCTCTTATTTTCTACCTATATCTTTTTTTTTTTTAACCCAGTCCCTCTATTATAGTTTTTATAAAGCACAGAAATACTGATAGTGGATGCTCCTCCAATATATGCAAATATGTTTTATGTTTTAGAATAACCTCCTTTTTTAAAAAAGCAAATAAACTGTGAGTAGCACTCGTGGAGTGCAGCAGATTTTTTTAAAACTCTCCGTGGCACACACGAAGAAGAGTTCTGATCCAGTTTATGAAAAAATCAAAACAAAGTAACCACAACCCATTCTTGTCTATCATCCTCAGGAAAAGGTGATCCGGTATATCCTGAAAAGTGTGCTTTAACTTTTTTTTATGATGTCTTTTTTNCTGTGTTGTGTGTCAATTTCTAGACTTTGAAAACATATCATTACCACATTATACCATTGTGCAAACAGTGTTCAAGTTGGGGTCAAATCGTACCGCTTTCCCTTCCACAGACTTGGCATTTGTGTCATACATTGGGTTTTCAAAAGCAGCTTGTCCATTATTATTTTCATGTACAGAGCATCCTGTATACTGTGTTTTAGGTGCAGTCCTGTAGAAGAAATACATAGTATTTGTAACTGCAGTTTTCATCATAGACTTGATGTATTTTGAGAATATGAACAAAATTTAGCTCCCAATTCCAACTAACCTGAGAAGAGGTAGGTATTTGCACTTGTATGATCATATGGCAATTACTTAAGAGTATAACAGAATCTCATAAACATGCAATAATTCCCCAGGCAGATGACCGAGATTATTTTTTTTCCCTTTGGAGACTCAATAAGTTTATAAAGAATGAATTCATAGCTGAAAAATTTTCTTTTTCACTAAATAATTCAAAATATCAAAGTTCCATCCCTTGAAAATGTTTCATATTGTTATGCAAAATGCATACTGTAATGCAAATCATCAACATAAAATGTAAAGACAAGTGCTAACAGCATACAATTAATAGCAAATGTATAAAAAAAATTGCATGAGCATTTTTTCATGTCCTGAAGCAGTTCATAAACAAGTGGTACCATTTAAAAAAGATGCTATGTGCTTTAAAGCAATATTATCCTGCAGAGCATAGTACAATTATTATTTTGGTGTTCCCAGATGTAAATCACCATTTTGAACATTTAGTAGACAAAGAACAGTCTTGGCATTTAAGTGATTAATTTTTCTTTAGTCACCTAATGCTTAAAAGCTATAGGAAAAGATTACTTGGCACTAAATCCAAAGAACTAATACTGATCTTGATAACATTAACAAAACTGGTGAAAAACTGGTGGCTATATATATAATTGCAATAATAATATAATTTCAGATGCAGAAATAGTTCCATAATGAAACCTTTCAATGAGATAATACTTGAAAGCCAATAAACAGAGACAGTATTAAAATAAATTACTTAAGATATGACTCATCATTCTGCCACATGTAAAAGAATATAATAAAAGCAATCTACTGTAAGTACATAGATACTGCTCATTATATTATTCTCCATATGCTAATAATTTATAGCATCCATTTTATTATCATAATGAAATAAATTAAAAACATTTTAAAAAGGTAGGAATGAAAGTATAGCATGGTACAATAAACTGATCTACCAGTCAGACTGATGGATGTAGGAAGAACTGTCTACATGCATATTCTGCAAACATTTTGTGGTTTTACAGAAAACTTTTATTACACTAACAAAGACTGGAGGCAATAAAAACACCAAGCCATACAGAAATTCTATATACACAATTTGTACTTACCTTTGTTTATAAAGATAAAAGCCAAAACCAGCAAATATAAGGGCAAAGAAAGGCACAAGGATAGCAATGGCCACTGAACTACTATTTGTACCATGTGGTTGATTAGAAGAATTTGAACCCTCAGACATGTTAAGACCTAAAAAGAAAAATAAGAAAAAACAAGTAATATTTGTGTCTATTACCCCCAGTATATGCTACACAACAACTTCTGAATTGGATAACACCTTGCGATAGGTTCATCATGATGTGTTCAGCTGTATACATACAGCTGCATGCTGAGAACACCTGGAAAGTAAATGCCATGTGGTACATAACCTGATTAATAAGGAGATGCAAAATGTCAGGAGAACAATATATACACTCTGGTACAGTGAACATCTTACCGCATAATTCTGTAGGGGATTCAAGTTTGAGATGTTATTTATACACATTAATGCACTCTATTAAAAAAAGCCAGATTTATAATAATGCATATATTATTGATTATATATACAGTGCATATTTAAGAAATAAATACTGCATGTATGAAAAAGCAAACATGATTTCAAGGAAAGGCTGTATCACCTCAAGAGGCAAACTGAAAATTCATCATGTTGATTTCATTAGGCACTGCTATTGATATATGGAGTAAAAGAGGTAGGAACAATTGTGAAGAGCTGAGGTTATAGATGAAAAAACAAGATTATGATCAACTGCATGTTTGAGGAATACATTATCTAGTTTATCTACACAGACAAAATATCCACATTTTTAATGGGAAAGGAATACCAATTCAGCTTCAAAGTTGATTTTTAAGCTTTGAACTGAACTCTTAAAGAATTGCATAGATTGTAGTATTTTCTGATTTTCTTGGTCTTACAAGTCAACATATTGAAATTGATAAAAATAACTAACAAAACCAAACCAAACAAACAGATATTCTACCAAAATACAGAAAAATAAATGTTCATAACTATAGATCAAACATGAAGAGAAATTAATGGGACCAGCAATCATTTTGTTACAGAGAAACTATTTGTGCATTTCTGTGCATGAAATAATGAAGTATAAATATGCTAAGCAAAATCTGTTCCATGACTGTAAATATCTCTATAACTGCATTATTGACTATATTAGCTAAAATTAATTCTTGTATAGAATTTAAACCTGAGTAAACTATTCTGTTCCTAGGCGATTTAAACAAATAAAATGCACAAATAAAAAAAAAAACTCACAACTACACACACAAAAAAAGGAAAAATCCCTCTGCAAAACAAATGAAGAAATACAATTTCTGCAAGAGTCTATTCAAATACTTTTCTGAGGAAGTCTTGCATTTTAATTTGTTAGATAATGTCTAAATATTTTTAAGACGTTAATAAAGGGAAACAACTATTTTTATATTCATTTAAAGGAAATATTTCTTGATAAAGACATTTCTAAAAGTTATTTTTAAAGAATTTGCATATGCAAATACAGTGAAAATCAGGATCCTGAGCAGTGTATTTCATAGTGACTTAGAACAGTGAAAAAAGAAAAAATTTGCCTTTACCTCATATATTCATTAATAAATCCTTCCATCAGATTCAAGAATTAAAAAAAAAATCCTGATTTTACAGAATAAATAAAATTTGACAATACTTTTGCATCCGCATATAATAATTATTTTCTGAAGAGAAGGACTCCAAGGAGCCATTAGATTAGTGGAAAGTACTTCTAAATCTCAACAGTATTTTATCATTTCAGAATTTAGTATTAATTAAATTCAAATTCTTGTTGAAGGAGAAATACCACTGTTCTTAAGACAGTATCAATAAATCAAATTCTTTTTCTTAAAAAGAACAACAGAATGTTGTTACCAGAGCTCTGCTACCAGAGCGGTCTTCAAGAAAGGATAAGTACTATTGTATTTAGTATACTATTGGTATTAGGACTATTAGTTTAGTTTAGAACTGAATGTATGGAACAAAGAAGTCAATTTTACAAATGTTCATGTACACACTGAACAAGACGTCAGTTTAGCAGAGCATTCTATAACATGGGCTTTCTAAATATTAAGATGTGAAACTAAATGCACTTTACACATATTCATAGGAAAACATTCTTCAAAACATTACAAACGTATGGCTATACTAAACAGTACACTGCAAGTCATCTATAAGCCTTCACAACTTCTGACAAATTACTTTGCTTAAAGGTGATTTTAAGATTAATACCTCAATGTTCTACAAAATGTCAATACTGATAACATCCTGCAGATATCCTTATACTACTGGATATAGTGAAACAGAGCATGCAACAATGAACTTGCAAAAAAGTTAAGAATTTGCTGAATACCTAATCTTTGGAGTCCAAATTGTCCATAATCTTTACCCTGAATGAATCCTTGAAAAACATATGTTGCTCCATCAGGTTCGGCAGAAACCTGTAAATAAAAAATACTCTGAATTAAGTGGGGAAAAGTCTGTTAAAAATATCTGTTTGGAAGAGAGATATCCTAATATGCTTGAGTGGTTATTCCCACTTAAAAACACCCTCTGTTTTTTTTTTTTCTACGAAATGGAAAAAAAGCTACTAAAGGCACAACTTAATCATGGTGGCTTATACCACCGCACACTGCCTTTAACTGTATTGATTTTTGAAAGCAACAAAACGTGAAGGTTCTAGAAATTCAAGATGTCAGTATTTCTAAGCATCTTACATATTTCATAGTTATATATTTTTTTCAGGAAGTAAGTTATATTGTAGATAATCCCAAGGATGCAAGTATTGACATTTTAATAGTTTAAAACCAAATAAAAAAGACTTCACATTCAATTGACAGTTCCTTTGTTCTTTCTCAGCATTAATCCAAATAATTACTTAATTTTTACAACTATAGACCAGAGGAGTATTGAATGAGGCCGTCGCACAAGAGTAAAACGTACTCATACAAACTAAGACTCTGGGAGGGAGAAAGGAAAGGCTTGTTATCCTACAAATATCTCCCTCACTGGGGTAAGTACATTCTAAACTAAAACAATGCATTGAAATTTATGGGTAGTTGCCTTCCAGGACATCTATAAGGTGGTGCTGAAGCAGATTCCTTCAAGATTTTCACTTAAGCTTCCCTTTCACAAGGCAACAGTATTTCTTCAGCAATGACCTGAAGCTATGTTTTCACTGAGAAAGGGGGCATTTCTCATGTGAATTTCTTACTTTGGGGTAAAGCACCTTGTTTAAGCTATTGCAACACTTAAAAAAACCCAAACCAATGAATGAAAAAAAATAAAACAACAACAAGACAAACTCAGGGACTGTATGTTAGTAGCATATGTAATGTGGGGGCTGTACTGTGTACTTTTGTACATTTAGAAGACTGAATGTAAGTTTCTTGCTTTCAGCTTTGTTTTGTTGTTTTGGGTTTTTTTTCTTTCACCTCAGGAACTTGATCATGAAACCTTAAGTTTTTACAATCCAAGGGAATTAGGCTTCTTTACCAGTATATTTATTTTTCAACTGCTTTAGAATTTTGTGCTTTGGTTTTGGTTTTCCAACTTTTTAAAAATTATTATAGAAGTAGTGCCACAGTTATATAAATATAAATTCATGAATACACTTAAATATACACCTCTTCTTTTGGCATCTGCACCCATATCAGTGTCCCTGCAAGTACTTTACCAGTAGGTGAAACATAAGAAAGCAGACATCCCTTGAAAAATGAGATGGTGTAATAGCGATGTGTGAGTGTTCATCATCATCCAAATTATTTTAGCCCTTTCTTTTCTTGAGAAATCTACTTTCTTCTCTGGCAAATAAAGTGTCTCAGCACCACAAAACACGCAGCTTTTTCTAGCCTTAGATTTACCTTGTGCAATGTTTATTTTTCCTGTCTGTTCTCTGAAGGAATTTCCTTTTCATGCTTTAAACACATCCCAGCCATCTGGGCTATTGCTTCTTCATTTTACCACCCTCCTTCACCTCTTGTCCTCTCAGTTATGTGTTCTCTCCTTCTCCCTTTCAAAGAACAAGCTCATGCCCAGAACCTCCGAGGAGTTTAATGCTTAATTGGAGTAATTTATTTTGTTTTCCCCATACACACAACAGTTCAGCTTTTTCTTGGTATTTCTAAAAATATCACCAAGAAGTAAAACATGACTGCTATCTTAATGATAACAATTGTTATTATATTAATATGATATATTATAATATTATTAGAAATTGATATTATATTACCATGATGATAACATTTCTCAATATATTTGAATAAAATTTAAAGAGAAGTAAAAGAAAGGCTTCTCTGTTAACATGCATTATAATTGTGCCCACACAGTATGACCATTCTCAAAATATAACTATACTCTGAGTGGACTCCTACATTTTAAAACAAAATTTTCATTTTCTTTACTGAATCAGCGTTGCTAACAATATTCTTTTGGGTATCTCACAGGAATTTTTGGGTGTAGAACACCAGCATGATTTCAAACAAAAAATAATCTTTCTCTCTGATTTGTAGCAGAAATATACTCACAAAACCATCCATAGCCCATTTTTCCTCTTTCAACTTGCTCACAGATGTATGGGAGGGTGCTTTAATGAGATATATGTGGAGCATTAGCCGAGCTTCCTGGCTTTTATACACTCCTGTAGAATATAGTGTTAAAAAATTATATTTGTGTTGAGTAAAGAATCAATTTAATCCTTAAGAATAAGCATTTAATCTCTTGCCTTACAAGGGGAAAGCAGGAAGAACAGATAGCACTGTTAACAACAATTTAGTTAAGCAAGATGCACTCCTTTGTGAAATTATTTCAATTATATTAGAATTTTAATAGAAACTGGTTTTAGCTCAGCCTGTAGAGAAGGGAAACCGTACAGAAGGGAAACCCTATATACACAGCTGTTACTGTAACAAGCCTTAGACAGAAGAAACATTGACGGTGATCTGATTTGAGATGGAAAATACTGTTCTGAATCAGAGTGTATTTGAACCTCACATCCCCACTTCCACTGTT
This sequence comes from Chloroceryle aenea, assembly GCA_013399075.1. NCBI lineage: Eukaryota > Metazoa > Chordata > Aves > Coraciiformes > Cerylidae > Chloroceryle > Chloroceryle aenea. The sequence continues at coordinate 251,095 of VWZY01000209.1, forward strand.
TATTAGTGGAAGTCATCAGGTAAAGAATGTGATAATAGAAACCTCCACACTTAGATTCCTTCCCAAAAGCTGGTGCTAATTTAAAAATTTCTAAATTTGAAAGTATCTGAAAAAAGGGAAGTTGTTCTTCATCAGTCAATATTATGACACAGTTTCTTCCAGACAATAAGACTTGTACATAACCTTATTTACTTTGCAGACATAATTAATTGACTCACTTTCTTTCCTGCAGAAAAAATGTTTAGAATACACACAACATTACTTGGTAATTTGGAGAACGAAAAGAAAATAGTGTGATATGCTTAGTGATTTAATCTTCCATTATAAAAACAATGGTGAATAGTGAAAATACAGTCATGATTCTGATGCCAGTTGTTACCCCCCCCCCTTAACCATTTTTATCAAATACTGATTAAAAAAACCCCAGATTTTAAATAGAAGACCTCTCTAGTATGATCATTTCCTTTCTGGCAGAGCACTGAAATTACTGTTCATTTCATATGAAGTCTTCTAAACATACAATCACACAAGGTTATAGTGTACTTTGCATGAATAAGATCTAATGATGGCTAAAACTTAAAACAGTAAGAAAGCTAAAACCAAACCAAAAAAAAGAAAGGAAAAAAAATTTTACTTCCACCTCTAGAATACTCCACTGAACTGAAAATAAAATTCTCTCATTTTTTGACTCTATGCATCACAGAACAGACTTTATACAGTACATTAATTAGATTTCAACACCGACTTTCATGCTTCCCCACCGCCTTTTTTTAATTTTTACTGACTAACAAATGTGGACTGCTTCAGACTAGATTTAGATACTATTTGTTACCTACACATGAACTAAACTTGATCTCTTTTTATTAACTGAAAGCTCCAGTAACATAGCAGTACCCTTAATTAACCACTTTTATGTTCATCCAAATTCTGTGAACATGAAGACAGCATGGAGACATAGGAGAACGTACTGGCTCTCTGCATTGGATTTGCATGGCAACATTTGGGAAGCAAAGGGACTTCAGGAGTGGCTTCTGTGACAAGATGCCAGAAGCTTCTCCCATGTCCAATAAAGCCAATGCCAGCCAGCTCGATGACAGAAGCACTGCTAGCCAAGGTTGAACCAATCAGCGATGGTGGTAGTGCCTCTGTGATAACATACTTAAGAAGGAGGGAAAAAAAACCTGTGCAACACTAACATCAGTCAGAAGAGAGTAAGAATATGTGGGAGAAACAACTCCGCAGAGGTCGGTGAAGAAGGAGGGGGAGAAGGTGCTCCAGGTGCCAGAGCAGAGATTCCCCTGCAGTCTGTGGTGAGGAATACGGTGGTGCAGGTTGACCCCCTGCAGCCAGTGAAGGTTAGCAGCAGAGTAGATATCCACCTGTAGCCTATGGAGGATCCCATGCCAGAGCAGGCAGATGCCCAAAGGAGGCTGTGACCCTGTGGGAAGCCTGTGCTGGAGCAGGCTCCTGGCAGGACCTGTGAACCCATGGAGAAAGAGGAGCCCACACTGGAACAGTTTTGCTAGCAGGACTTGTGACCCTGTGAGTGACCCACTCTGGAGTAGTCTGCATCTGAAGTAGTTTGCATCTTAAGGTAGAAAAGGAATAAGTACTAGCACAACTGTATAGCTTAATATTGGACTGCACTGCTGCAAAGAGATGATCTGGGAGGCAGCAGAGTTTTCAGACTAATAGCGTTTTGTATATGTGGTCAGAAGAAAATGGTGGGTGAAGTTACTCTGTTAAACCAAATTCCAGAGAAGAAAAAGCATGGTCACATCTGTCTTGCTGGCTGCTCATTTAACTTTGTCCGCTTCATTAGTTTATTCACTCTAGGATCTTACTACGGCTTATGACAAGACGGGCATCTCAAAATTTCAGTTCAGGTTAAGATGCAGAATTACTAGCTCTCTTCAGAAGCTGCAGTAAGAGACAGGACAATGAGATTCCTAATTCATGGCATTTACATTGCCAAAGTCACAGAACAAAAGCCTTCTCTATAGTAAGGATAAATGATTACTTTATAGGAGGTATCATTATATATAAATCATCTCTGAGCTAACAAGCAAACTTACCTGTGTGGTAATGTTGCACTGAGCTCAAATTAATGTGCTTTGTAAGACAGGGTTTATTCTCTTGTCTTCAGGACTGTGTTAATATTATCAGCCAGTGTTTGATCGCTTGAAGAGCTTAGACAGTGTGGATCTAGAAATCATTTGTAACTTGGAAAAAACCCAAACAATCGTATCTGCTATGCATGTATGCTATAAATGTACACTAGGAAATAGCTGCATGAGGCTGAGGGCTGTGGTATATGTACATGGGCATGAACAATATGCATGTAGACTCAAACAAGAGTATAGGGAAATATTGTCCCACAGAACAAGGTGCCACTGTTCTCTGTTAATTTACAGTGGTAGATTCACAAGCATTTCTTGGAGAAGGCTTCTTGAGAGGCACATCTTGGTGATGTGCTTCTTCAAAGCTGGTAACTGGTTTCTTAGTGTACAAGAGCATGTATAAGCAGAGCCAAATAAACTAGTAAAAGCTGTACCTTTCTCTTCTTTTAAGCCTGATAATAGCATTTCTATTTCCACTCATGCTACCCTGATCAAAAGAACATGCCCATTTCTAGCAGACATGTATACCATAATTACATCAAGCTCCAGTGTCAAAATAAAAAGTAAAAAAAGATGCAGCAAATGACAGAATGCAAAACAGTAAGTGCTGCATGGAGAAAGAACTACTTTTCATTTCAGAAACCTACAATTTGAGTACAGGGGAAATCATCTTCCTAACATCTAAATGTCTTTTTTGATCCATCCCTACGTCCCTGGCCATAAGGTACTCTTTCAATCTACAGGATCTCGGTTTTCTATTTGCAAAATAGGGAAAGACAACAATATTAATTACCTTATGATTTGTGTAATCACTGTATGTAGAGCAAAAATGGGCATTTGTAATCACTTTTGTGCCCAAATGAGGTAACTTTTCTATTTTGTTGAGAAGGTTGTTTGGGTAAAATAATACACCCTGTACTTTTACTAATATAAAACCATAAAATTCTACCTCCACCTCACTTAACACCCTCATAGAAATTATATGGCTGAAACCAAACAGCTATCATATGATAGAATGAGTTCAGTCAAGACAAACATGGTTACCAGACAAAAAATATTTTATGAAACTTTCAGACATGTGTGACTCTTCTAAGGCACCTACAAAATAGCTTCAACAGACAAACCTAGTAGCAAAAATTCACCACTCTACTAGATACTGGAAACTAATAGCTCAACAAAGACGTTGGATTCTTTGGCCTATTATATTCTTCCTGTAGATGACTACTCAGAAACATATGGACTGAAATTCCCCCCCCTTTTTTTTCAGCAGGTTAGTGTTCTGTCACTTCTGTCCTTGCCAACACCTCAGGGATAAAGAGAGATGTTAAACTTCTTCAGATAAGGTAGTTCCTAAGTGATGAACAATACCAAAATCAGCAGTGTCCAGCTAATATAGAACTGATTTTAGGCTTCAGTGCTTGCAAAAAGTGGTGTAGACAGAAAGCAGTTTCAAGAAAAAAAGTTTTGAGTGATCAAATTGATTTCAGGTGTTTATTTTATGCTTTTTCACAACCCTGTGCTGTAATCTTCTGCTTCTGTTGTGTGACAGGCTCCTTGTCTGCGTGAATGAGATGTGTCAATCAAGGGAATAACACAATTTAAAAACTAAACATATCTATAAACCCAAACATATTTCACAATATTTTTGTTTGCTTGCTTGTCAAGCCATATCTGTAGTTTCTGCTGATGGTTGACAGCACAGAGAACTATGCATATTGTGCTAGCAAAACCATGGCAACAGTGCTCTGTGTGGTAGGGACTGTGGAATAAACCAATCATAAACCAAGACTGCAGTCAAGGACTTCTGAAAGCACAGCATGAAGGGTAGTGGTTTTAAATCTGTGGTTTGGCTAGGATAGGGTTAATGGAATCTCTCTATGTTCTCCAAGTTCATTAAAGATTTCTGCCTTACTAGATCAATACATACCAGTGTTATCATATTGCTCATTAGTCATTAATAAGCTATTGTAGGGCAACTGTACAATTAAGAATTAAGAAAACAGGAACAGTAATGTAACAGTCTTCAGAATATGTAAGGAAGAAGAGTGAGTATTAGGATGGTCCTTTCACTCCTTATTGAATATTAATTCCAAATATAATAAACCCCTAGGAAATCAAAAAAGAGGAGAGAGGGAAAAGGTGGAAAAGTCCCTACCTTTGAAAAGGAACTAAACTAGAATGAAAATTTCTTTGCTAAGCTAAGAAAGCTTCCAGAAGATGTTAAACATTTAAGTGTTATGCATAAGTTACAGGGAACCGATATATATAAGGCAGAAAAAATAAATGGAAATGAGTTGTTATTATTCCATACCTGATAGCAGCAATTCCATATTGCTGTTTGTAAGTGTTGCATTTACTCTTCCTGAAGTTGCATTGAAACTGGTGACTGTCAAAGTCATGGGCTGTTTCTTGCTTTTGTAATTGTAAGATCCTTTCCATATATAATTTTGGGCAAATACATCATCAGGAACTATACAGACATCAAACAAGTTTCAATAAATTTTGCAATATTTAGTACTTATGAAGTCAAGCATCAAACAACATTTATGATAAATATTAGCGTGTTCTCTGCCTTACCCTCTCTATTTTTAAAGCTATTAGGCATAATCTTCACATCTAAAGCACAGAAATCTGGCATGAACATTTATGAAAGAAATGTATTTGAACTAAAGAACACAGTCAGAATTCTACCCTAATTTGCTTCTTTCTTCAAATACAGATGTGAAATAAAACCAATTTCACAAAATCTAATTTCACAGCTGTAACCAAAAGACCAGATTCCCCTCACTGCAGATTTTTTTCTGTGCCAGCAGAGATAGGCAAGGGCAGTCAGCTAGGATTAAATTTTGCAGAAATTAACATTGATTTAGAAATTTAAAATTATGTAAGTATATTTAAATGACATTAAAAGATTATAAGTATCTTCTTTATTACCTAGTCACTTTTTCTAATGAAAAATTTATACAAAATTTATACAAAAAGTTTTGTCATGTCTTCAAATGCTTAAAAATATTATGAGCTTCACCAGGAGATACAAAAATCCCCTAATATATAATTAAAAAGAGATCACAGACTTCAAGGAGAACAAATATGCTAGATTTATAGCTTTAGATTTAATGTATATCATTATCCAACTGTAAAATGATAATTTAAGTAATGCTATTCCAGCAACCATACAGTTAAAAACCCCCAGTGTTACATATCAAGTAAAAGCAGATAGATGCAGATCTTTAAAATATTAACATGAAATACATTTTAAGCAATTAAATTGAAGGTGACTTCAGATGGATTTGCTATACTTTCCAAAGGAAAGGTATCAAATTTAGCCCCATAATAAATAATCACTATTTAAAATCAGTACCTTCACATTATTTGGAGTCAGTCACACTGAAGTAAAGCTCTAGGTTTGTGTGCGTACTGGCATCTCTTGTCCAATAAACACAGAAGGATACTTGCCTCTTTCTTTCTCAGGATATCCCAAAATTCAAGACAGGGACACACTGGAATATCTGACAGTCTTCCTTCATAATTTATTTTGTGGATCACATAAACAGTCTGTTTTCTTCATGCATGGTAATGGTTTCCCTAGTTTTTTTATTTGTGTATGTATATTTATATCTACACATGCATATATTTTTTTGCCAAGTAAACACAAAAACAAAACACCTAGGTACTAAGTCTGCTAAGTGCAAGCAAGGAAATTGCACGGTGTAAATAACCTGATGCTGTTGATTTGTGATCTGTCTGAAATTTATCTCCCCACTTTCAGAAAAACGGATCTTTATGTACTTATTTGCAACTAATTTGGATTCTAAAAAAGCTTCTGAATCAAAAAGCTGACTACCATGAAGGATCTCATCCAAGTGCTGAAGCTTTGAAGTAGTGTACAACCTGTTACACAAATAAAGCCTCACAAAATCCCCCCAAATGCCATATGCCAAGAGATTCCTTTTAAATCTTTATTCATTATTGATAGACATTTAATAGGGTTATGGTAGGGGTTCAATTTATTTAAGAAGACTTCTCATTTCAAAACTTCTCTTTAGCAGGTAGAGAAAGGTTTGTCTTGGATGTAGTCAGGACAACCAAAGGCAGTCTTCTTTACCACATAAGTTATACCTAGTGTTGACTTTAGCCAGGGTTAGAGAGACTACCTACTTTAGGCTAAAATTAGCTTTTTTGAAGACTAAGTTGGAGACTAATATGGAAGTATTGAGGTAAGGTAATTTAAACTAGAAATATATAGAAGTGAAAGACTGGGAAAGAAATTGTGAAACAATGTATGTTTATTTCTGGATAATATAGTTTCTCAATGGGTAAATTGCATAGGATCTTGCACGGAACAGTGATTTCAGTGTTACCAATAAATATGAATAATACTATATAGTTTAGTTGGATATAAACATTGGGGAATATTTGAATTAATAACTGTTTGTTTTGTTAAAGGAATACCTAATCTAATACCCATTCATTCTATGCCATTTAGTGAAGCCTCACTAAATCTACAGAAATTGTTTACAACTGTATATACCTCATAGTACTTACCGCTTAGTTTGGGACTTGGTGTTCCCAAAGCTGGTCTGGGATCCTTCACTAATATTTTTGAACCAGCTGGTAGAAAGAATGAATGACAAAGAGACAAATCAGCAGCAAATATGTTGCTTGGAAATTAGGAAAATAATTTCCATAATGGTATATATTTGTTACAAAGGATGTAAGAGATGATGTTTCAAATGAGATATCAGTCAGGATCAAGACTCAGAATCACAGGAGCACATGCCCACTGATTTCCTCTGCTGCCACATTTTCTCCTCATTCATCACTTGGATGCTACCAAGTCATTTGCAATACCCAAACAGTGCATGTCCTCACTTCAGAATCCACATTTCAGCATTCACGGTCCTGGACTATGCACATAGTGTGTGAGACATCTTCTAGTATGTCTAAGTTATGTCTTTTAAATCAGGATCCACACAAAATATCATTGTTAATAGTGTTTTGTCATGGTTTAGGGTGAGGGCAGCCCCTTAGACCTACTGGAATCAATGTAACACCAAATAGTGAACAGATGCATAACAAGGGTGTGGGAAGGGAAGGGAAGGGAACTGATGCTGTTCACAGCATCTCCAACTGCTCAGGTGATTTCAGCGCTGGAAGTTGGAGAATTTTGTTTCTTTTCTGCTTACAGTAGGAACACTCCCATAGCTGAAGATGATGAACAAAATGCAATGGGACAGTGTCATTTCCTGCAGCTGAACATATTTTATTTTGCAGAAACTAATTTGGATTCACTGGACTATAAAGTAGACACATAATTGTGTCTCTTAATGTAGAAAATTCTCATGCAGCACTTAAGTCTCCATTCCTTGCTCCAGTGATTATTTCAGTATTTTGTATTTCGGATCTTGGCTTTGAACCTAATTCTATTTCTCTGACTGATACCCTAAAGAAAAATAAACAAGAAAAGCAGCTTTCTTCCCTGAGTGGAGTATTTTCTGCATAAAAAGGAAACTTTAGCAAAAAGCACTGAGAATATATTTATTGAGAAAAACTCTTAAATTAATACAGAAGGCTTGTTCTTGGTATACAGATTAAAACTGTCAAGAAACAAGGGCAGGAGTCAGAAAACAACCTCAAGTTACTACTTATTGAGTAATCTAAATTTTTAGTAATAGAAAATATTAATTTCCTCTTTTCTTTCTAAGTAGCAGAGTCTGGCTTTATAGCCTTTGTAAAAGTCATAGTTTCAGATAACAATATCTGAAACTTTCATGTATCAGTAGTCTGAAAGGTGCTTTAATTATTCAGGAAATAGAATTCCAAACAGTTGCTATACTTGAGGATGCTACTCATCTCATGAAAAATACCATTCTCACCACAATTTTGCTAAGAGATTCTTCATGCTATGCCATGCCAAGGTATGTTGCAAAAATTAGAAACAATTAAAAAATGTTGGAACATCATCAACAAAATAGATAAATTTTGTTTGCAATTAGTAAATCGTTGCTTACATACAAATTCAAAATCATGTTACATCCTATGGATTAGTTCTGTGCAGTGATTACTTGGACATTAAGCATCCTTCTCCAATATTACAATAGAATCACAGAACCATTTAAGTTGGAAAAGACCTTTAAGATCATCAAGACCAACTGTAAATCTGACATTGCCAAGTCCACCAATAAACAACATCCATAAGTGCCCTTCTCCTGATTCTTACCTTTAAACACTCAGTCCTGTCATCACCACCATCAAGCTCTAGACAGTCAAAACACTCCCTAATGTACAGGGCTACCCCACAGCCTCTTGTTCCTTTTCAGCACTCCAGCTGTGAGAGTCATGCCACCATGTTTCCATGAGGGCAACTCTATCATGGTAGTATTGTAACTCTCATAGCTGTCTTGCAGATCACACAATATCTGTAACTATAATTATCCCAATTTAAGTTTAGTAGGTATGTGCAAGATTATTACTCTGCTGAGCTTATGAAAATGTAGTCCACGCCTGACTGAATCAGATATCTAAAAACAGGTGCTACCCAAATATTTGGCCTCTGGAATTCTATCTGGAACTGATACCTCTGAGCATGCAAAAGCATACAAAAAAGTACACGAAAGCATATGCCCCATTTAACAGAGCTGGCAAAGGATGAGAGTTATCCTCTTACATGTTCTCCCTCCTTGTTCTCCTTGCCATTCTGCCTTATTAGACTGCAAGTAAAGAAAATTGCTGAAATATGATAGATGAGAGAAGAAGTGGGAAACAGAAGAGCTTACCTTCACATACTGGAACTTTTCCTGTCCATGTGCCATCAGATCTACAGGCTCTATGCTCTGATCCTCCCGCCAGGAAGAAGCCTGGCTGGCAAGTGTAAATCAGTGTATAACCAAGTGAGGGAAGGTCCATTCCTGCTACGTTAGCATGAGTTGGTGTTTCTGGTTGTTTACAGCTGTGAGCTACAAAGAAAAAGATATGCTTCAGTCAAAATGACAAAAATATTTCTGAAGAAGTAATCTATATGCATTCTGACTTATGAACATAAACAATGAAGAAAAAAGTCAATAAAAATAGCGGGGTTTTTTAATTCGCATGAAAAATTACTATATAGTCTATAAATTAATGTCCCGAGTCTGTAAATACATTCTTGAAAATATACCTTTCAATTTCAAAGGACCAAGAACCAACTTATATGCATTTGCACAACTAAAATTAATTGTCTGCAAACATGAATATAAACAGCACACATTTTACCACAGTTAAAAGCAATCACGGTTTATGATTTACATGACTTAAGATATTTGTATAGCATTAAAAACAGTAAATAAATGGGTCATTTGGAAAACACTATGAAAGGAGTTATTGTAGGTGAGGCAAACTTTAAACATCAGGCAGAAAAAAATACCATTCCCAATCTCATGCAAAATGTCTTTAACAACCACCAGAATGTGAGAGTCTTGTGTTATCTCAACAACAGCACACCTCTAACAGCAGAGTTCACCTTTCAACACACTGAGCTACCGATTTGCTATTTGCTCAGGGGGAATGCTGGCACCAACTGAAACACTAACACTGTTTTCTTCTGTGGGTATGCTTTCCATAGACTTAAATGATTTCATAAGGTCAGATCTTCTAAGGTGAAATTATTTCAAGAAAACTAAAGCTGGCTAGCTGAAAAACCAGAAAGGTTAACCATGATGTTATAATTGTATTACCACTATTTAACAAAGTAAAAGATCTAAGAAATTAAATGTTATTTCCTGTATCCAAGGAATCTCTCAGTTTCAGACTCAAAAATTTCCAATTACAAATCCTTTTCCCCCTTCTTAAAATACCCTGATTCTTTAATTGGGAGTCAGCAATTCCTCTCTACATTGGAAAGGCTGCACCTTCTTAGATAGAAACTTAGGATTTTCAGCATTCCTTTGGATGAAGCTGTCTGTTACTTCTCATTACAAAGAATCACACAGAATCACAGAATGGTTTGGGTTGAAAGGGACCCTTAAGGTCATCTAGTCCAACCCCCCTCCAGGAAGCAGGGACATCTGCAAGCAGAGCAGGTTGCCCAGAGCCCTGAACAACCTCACCTGGAATAGTTCCAGGGATGGGGCATCTATCTAGGTTTTGGGGGTTTTTTTTAATACTTGATAGGCTATGGTAAAAAAATTCACTCACATAATCAGATTTCTAGCTGCTGTAAACTAGTAACACAGATTTACTTTGAGTTAATATAAATTTCATAAATTAACTATAGAAATTAACTTTATAACAATGTTACTGTAACTAAATAGAAAAAAATAGAAAAAAATGCTAGATAAAAATCCATCATTTACTTACGTATACATTCTGGCTGGATTCCACTCCACGTAAGATCAGGAAGGCAAGTTCGTGTTGTTGAGCCGTGGAGAAGATGTCCTTTTTTGCACTGAAACTGAACAACATTACCAACCTATTGAAAAGTAGAAAAGATAGTAGTATTGTTATGAACAAATACAAGCTGTTGCTTTTTTGTTTCCCAGACTTGACAGCAAACTCCTTCACATAACACAAGCTAGGTAAATTGTGATGCTCTTTCTGGAGAAAGTAAATGAATTTCACAGAGCATTCTGATGCAAAATAAAAATTTGCTTCATTCTCATTAAAATTTCTCTCCCACCAGACTGAAATCCTCCATGGATGTGAATCAAAACCTTATATTCTGTGATCTCTCTGGTGTGTTGCTTTGGGCCTATAGGAGTTGAGGCACTCTGAGTTTGGAAAGCAAGCTTGCTGTGGCTTCCTAGCGCTGGACCAAGGAGGAGCCAGTTAGGCAGTCTTGCAGCAAACCAAGGAAACTGAAATGGGCAATAGATTCTGATGGACCTTTGATGAGCAAGACCCTTCTTTGTCAAATGCTGGATGAATTAAAAAGTTATAACAAGAAATATTTTATTAGAATATGCAGGGCCTAGTCAACAGAATTCTCTCATGCTTCAGAAATGATAGTTTTCCTATAATATTTTAATTTTATTTTTTTAAGTCAAGAGGTAAAAAACATAAATCATTCTTTGTACCATGAAGGTAATAGAAACTGGAACTCAAATATATTACAATTTACAACAGCAATTCATTTGAGATTAGTTTTTAAATAGTATTCTTATTATGGGTATGTGTTGCATAAAAAGGAAAACAGAATTCTTTAGTCAAGAACAGCTTCTGCTCAAACATAATATGGAATAACTTGTTCAGCATGTCCGGTCATGGTGACATTGATGAGAATGCAAACACTTCTCAGATTCCATCAAAAGCAGGGAAATTAGATTACAAGTATATCATTCAGGGAGTAGTTTATTACATGTTCTGAGTGCTTAACCCAAATAAGGTGTATAGATCACTTCTACTGTTCTGCAGAGACCTGTATTAATTTATTTATCAACTCATGTTTAAACAAGAAGATGAACACTTTGAACTGTATGTGACAGCACATTTATGGTTCTGGCTTGTTTTTCTGTGTTTTTTTTTGTCATTATTTTGTTTAAATGTTTAGCACTTGATTCAAATAGATGCTGAAAGGTAAAATGTGGACTCCTTCACCATAGTTCAGTCCTGGGAAAGAGCTTTTTACTGCTACAAGGAGTCATTTGAAACTTCATAGTACTATTCCATTTCACCTCAAGCTTCTCATCAGAATAAAATTTAATAATAACCCATGAACTACAGAAAGTACCTCATCAACACAGTATGTGATTTAAAGTTCATCTCTTTCAAGGCCCCCTTTACTCACTGGACCATGTAATTACTTGTAAAAGATTTTGAAGAAAATATACTATATCACTTTCATGATTAAGCACAAAGTGGGAAAAAAGAGTTTTACAAGTTGCACCAAATTCAAGTACCTTTTTGGGTGACAAAAGGTACTTGAAGAGCTTAGTTAAAACAACCACCACTAATATATTACTTTACAAGTACCAGTCTTATGAAAGATTTATTAACTTTTATCAGTGATAAAAAGAAGGCTAGGGAAGATGTAGCTTCTCTGCAGAAGGAAGGAGGGAGGGATATGGAGAAATCTTAAGTACCAATGTCTTCTTTTGAATCAGTCTTCACTGGCAAGGGCTCTAGCTGCACCACCCAAGTTGCAGAAGGCCAGTTCAGGGACTGGGAGAAGGAAGAACCACCCACTCTAAGAGAAGATCAGGTTTGAGACCATTTAAGGAACCTGAAGCGGTACAAGTCCATGGGACCTGATGAGATCTATCCATGGGTTCTGAGGGCACCAGCAGATTAAGTTGATAGGGCACCTTCCATCATATTTGATAAGTCATGGCAGACTGCTGAAATTCCTACTGACTGGAAGAGGGGAAATATAGCCCCTATATTAAAAAAGCGACAAAAAGGAAGATCAGGACAACTACAAGCCAGTCAGTCTCACCTCTGTGCCCAGCAAGATCTCACCTCTGTGCCCGGCAAGATCATGGGCCAGAGCCTCCTGAGGCTCTGCTAAGGCACATGGAAAACGAGGAGGTAACTGGTGGCAACCAACATCATTTCGCAAAGGGCACATTGCTGACTCATGGTCAGCTTCCCATCAACTAGGACCCCCAGTTCCTTTTCCCCTTCACTGCTTTCCAACAGGTCTGTCCCCAGCCTATACTGATACCTGGGGTTGTTCTTTCCCAGGTGCAAGACTCTACACTTGCCCTTGTTGAATTTCATCAAATTTCGTCCCACCCAACCCTCCAGCCTGTCCAGATCTCACTAGATGTCAGCACAGCCTGTCAGAAAGATGGGGACAGACATTTTATCAGGGCCTGTTGTGATAAGACAAGGGGTGATGATTTTAAACAAAAAGACGGAGATTTAGACTATAGAGAAGGAACACATTTTTTACACTTTTTACACTGAGGGTTATGAGACCATGGCCCAGGTTGCCCAGTAAGGTGGTAGATGCCCCATCCCTGGAACTATTCCAGGTGAGGTTGTTCGAGGCTCTGGGAAACCTGCTCTGCTTGCAGATGTCCCTGCTTCCTGAAGGGGAGTTGGACTAGATGACCTTGAAGGGTCCCTTCCAACCCATACTGTGTGATTCTGTGAGTGCAGCCCAGTAAGTCAATTGTATCCTAGGCTGCATCCAAAGCAGTGTGTCCAGCAGGTCAAGGAAGGTGATTCTCCACTCTGGTGAGACTCCACCCGAAGAAGTTGGGGTCCAGGTCTAGAGCCCCCAAAACAAGGATATGGTCCTGTTGGAGCAGGTCCACAGGAGAGTCATAAGGATGATCAGAGGGCTAGAACACCTCTCCTATGAGGACAGTCAGAGAGCTGGGGTTATTCAGTCTGGAGAAGAGAAGGCTCTGGGGAGACCTTACTTCCAGTATCTTCCAGTCTTCCAGTATCAGAAAGGGGCATACAAGGGAGCTGGGGAGGGACTTTTACAAGGGCTTGTAGTGATAGGATGAGGGGTAAAGGCTTCCAAGTGGAAAAGATTAGATCTAGTAAGGAAGATTTTCTTCACTATGAGAGTGGTGAGAGACTGGAACAGGTCGCCCAGATGCCCCCCACTGGAAATATCGAAGACCAGGTTGCTCAAAGCCCCATGCAACCTGGTCTAGTGGAAAGTGTCCCTGCCCTTGGCAGAGGGGTTGGAATAAGATTATCTTTAAGGTCCCTTTCAACCCAAACTATTCTATGATTCTGTGATTGTAAGTGATTAAGACGTTTTCAGAAGTACTGCCATGCTATTCAAGATTATTCATAAATAAATAAAGGAATGAGACTCCCTCGCCCCCCAAAAAAGTGTACAAGCAGTTTCAGAAAGTCCATTTTGCACTGTTGTTATTCCAGAGGCACCAGGTGGCGCTGCGACACAACCAGCTATGGCCTTAAAAAACACGGCCTTCTGATGTTCTTATTTGCTCGATTTTTTTTTTATTATACAGCTGGAATAGAAACACTAGTGAGGAGAGCTGGGGAAACAGCTAAAATATCTTTGTTCACTATACTCTCTTGTTTTAGGAAAGAATTCTTCTATATGTAACTGTTTTCATCCAATCCTGGGGAAAAAAAAATAAATCTGCTTATTCATCTCTGCTCTGTAGCTGTTTTTTTCCACAGTATCAGTTGTGATTTGGATATTCCCCAAATCAGCATCACGAACTTTTCCTTTTGTTAAAAATGAAAGACCATATATTTGCTCTTCTCTAACAGGAGAAATAGCAATCTGAGAAGAAAATGCACAAACACCAATCTGCATCCATTTATAGAGATGAGGATAGTATTCTTTCTTTTTTCTCCACTAGAATAATATCATAATAATTAATAGCAATTATACAAAATAATAAATTATGATTGTTTTTATTTCTTATATCCCTTATAAGAACAGAAGATATTTCTAGCTTTCATGAGTTACTCCATAGTATTTTTTTCATTTACCAAATAACATAAAGATCACAGAACCACAGAATCATAGTAATGCCTTTGGATGAAAGGGACCTCTAAAGGCCATCTAGTCCAACCCCCCTGCAGTAAGCAGGGACATCCTCAACTAGATCAGGTTGCTCAGAGCCCCATCAAGCCTGCCCTTGAGTGTCTCCAGAGATGGGACCTTCACCATCTCCATGGACAACCGCCTCCAGTATTTTGTGACCCTCATGGTAAAGAACGTCTTCCTTATGTCCAAACTCTGTCAAGCTTCTCCATTCCCAGCAACTCATGCCAAAGACCGAGAAGCTAAGGATACATCAGTTATTTCTCTTCACTAATTTTTAGCATCACTTTTTAGGTGAAAGAAAACACAACCCATTAAGTCTTTGCTGTATCTGTAGCCCAGTAATACTGTATTGTTACCACTTGTAACAGACTATTGAGTTTACCAGGCATACAGGTAGAAGCTTGTCAAATTTTCTTTTTCTGAAAGTGTCTTGAGCTGCCTGGAGTTTTGGTTGGTTGGTTATTTTCAAACTTTAGCTGTAACATCAAATTTTCTTGTGATCAGTAGGCTGTAACTAATTTTTATGCCTTCCTTTACTTTTGTATCATTCAACTATAGATTTATATTCAGAGTAGTAACAAGAAGCTATTCTGTGCAGAATGCACTACTTACCAATGGGATGTAGTATATAGAAATAACAGACCTGCCACTGGAATAATAGTAAAGGCCTTAATATTTGTTAAGTAGACACAAGATGTGGTGAGAAAGACTACAGGTGTGTGTATAAGAGATGTGACACTGGCTTAGTACTGGAGCTCACATTGGGGTGAACAACTCACCTATCATCACTCACTCATCATCACTTAAAGAAATGAAGACCTGGACAGAAACAGGTTTCAGGGGTGAAAAAGAAGTACCAGCTAAACGTAGGTGAAATGCACCTTATTGAGTAGTCTGAAATATAATGTGGAGCTGCAATGTGCTATAAAATAATGTTAGAAACATAAAAAAAGACAGGTGAATTGATGGGAGCGGTGGGGGGGTGGGGATTGAAAAAATCCAACAACAACCAACCCATGCAGAAGGAAAAAATCCAGTCAAAATCACATTCCTGCCAGTGAAGCACTCCAGCTCCTGATACTAAGATCCCCACTGACACCAGACTGATCCTGAGAAGGAGGAACCAGGAAAATTACGTGGTGTCTGATAAGGCTTAAATTACGTTTGCACTGATGCAGGGATGATACCAGCTGTGCTAATGGAGACAGCTCTACTACTGTGGTACAGCATTTCTCTTGGAATTTCAACCTACAGTTCAATCAACACTAAAGTTTTTATTCACAGGAGATCATTCACAAGGTTGCTCTACATCTGCAGATCAGGTTTCATGTGGCATTTCATAAAATACAACCCAAAAGCTAACACAAGGCTGCCACTACTGTAATACGGCTATTTTCCTTTCTAAATTCAGACTGCTCTTTGGCTCCTTTCAGGCTTTATGTAGGGGAAAATAACTGAATTTTTACAAAAACATACATTGGACAAGTATGAGAAGTAATAAATCTCACATATATGACTGGTCTAAGCAATTCTAAACTATTTCTTCAATTCAGTAGTACCTTGTGTTACAACAGCTTATGGTCAAAGTGCTATAAGCAATTTTCTATGTTACTAGCAATTTATCGGAAGAAATAGTTCAAAACCACAGCTTCCTTCCAAGGAGCAATTTATTTTCCAGATTACATATGAAATCAGTATTCGCTAACTTCTAAAGATTCTTCATTGTAACACACTGTTAAGGTTGATCTGTTAAATAAAAAATACTCGGATGAAAGGTAAACATCCTAGAGAAGTACATATTAAAGCAGGTGATGCTGTTCACTAACATGCCATGCCTGATACTGCAGTAGCACTAAACTGGTATTTTGATGTTATTTGACCACACAAGAACCTGATCTGCTTCTGCCTGCTGAAAAGCAATAAATTCCAGGCAAAATTGTGTTACATCTTTATTACAAAGCTTCCCTTTAACAGTCAAAACACCATTCAGATGTGAGGTGGTGATATTTGTGCTTTTTTTTAGTGCAGGTTCCAGGAGGTCAATGTTTTGATGTGTCTTTCAGTCAAGCCTTGAATTATGTTTCATATGCCTGAACTTTTCATTGCAATCAATGAGATAGAAAAACAGAAAATCAAGAGCAGGGGAAAAATAAAAGAACAAAACAACAGTGATGTGCTAGTTCATGACTTGGCATTAGAACTGTGAAAAGCAAGCGACAGTCAATGATATAGTCAGGTAAAAGAGAAGCTATTGTCATTTGTTGAAAAGCAGGTAAAATAAGACTCCGCATATGAAGACTTGAATTTTCCTGTTGGGCTACAGCTTAATTTTTTTTTTTTTGAGACAGAGATTAAACTTAAAATTTAGTAACAGAAACCATGACATGGTGGAGTTTAGTATTTTACAAGGCAGAATTAGGGCAATAAGTAGGATTACATCCCTGAGCTTCTGCAGGGCTAACTTCGTGCTCTTCAAAGACCTACTCACAGGAATCCCATGAGCTAAGACTCTGGAGGGTAAAGGAACCCAAGAATGTTGGTCAGTTTTTAAATACTACTTTCTCCAAGCCCAAGATAGGTGTGTTCCCTTGAGTAAAAAATCAGGTAGATATGCTAAGAGACCTGCATGGATGAGCAAGGAGCTTCTGAAGGAAATCTTGTGGAAGAAAGGAATTTAGAGTTTGTGGAAGAAGGGACTTGCCACTTCGGAGAACCATAGGGAATATATATATAGGTGTATATATACATATTCAACAGTAACAACTCCTTCCTATGCATTCACCAACCTCAAAATTTTGCTTAATTTTGTACAAGCTCCTTTGGTCTATTGCTTAAAATGTTAGACAATGGATCTATCAGACAAAAAGAAAAATCAAAGCCCTGTCATCTTCAGTATTTTGGTATAATTTAGAATTATTTTTCACCTTTCTGCTATGGATGAAAACAAAAGTCATTATTATCCCATTCATACAGGAAGTTAATTGTAGCATAATATAAATGCATTTTTAATTTGTTTGTGGTTTATGAGTCATAAAATTATTGAATATACAGTAATGTAATATTTCTTCCAGGATCTACAGACAGTAACTTGTCTAGAACAGATCATTATCACTGTTGTTTCATAGAATCATAGAATTGTTCTGTTTGGAAGAGACCTTCAAGATCATCAAGCCCAACAACCATTAACCCAGCACTGCCAGTTCACCACTAAACCATGTCCCTTAGCGCCACATCTACACATCTTTCAAATAGCTCCAGAGGTGGTGACTCCACCACTTCTCTGGGCAGCCTGTTCCAGTGCTTTACTATCCTTCCTCTGAAGAAATTTTTCATGTTATCTAATCTTAAACTTCTCCTGGCACAACTTGAGTCCATTTCCTCTTGTCCTATGACCTGCTGCACGGGAAAATGGACCAAACCCCATGTCTCTACAATCTCCTATAACGTAGATGTAAGGAGTGATAAGATCTCCCCTGAGACTCCTTTTCTCAGGCTAAACAACTCCAGCTCCCTCACCTGCTCCTTATAAGACTTGTTCTCTAGAACCTTTGCCAGCTTTGTTGCCCCTCTTTGGATGCATTCCAGCACCTCTGTGTCCTTCTCAGGCGAGGCGAGGTCTCACCAGTGCTGAGTACAGAGGGCAAACAATTCCCTAATTCTCCTGACCACACTGGTTTTGAGACAGGCCAGGAATCCAACAGCTAGAAATAAGGAAATACAGCAACACTCCAATAACCAGCTCTTACAAGGGATGATCAGTTTGGGGACCTCTGATCACAAGTTTCTAGACTTTGAGGTAGTATAAAAATATATTAATATGCAAGTTAATAAAAATTAGTATACTCTACCTGATAGCCAAATGTATTGTTTTGTGACCCGTGCCTTGGGACTCCTGGATTCTCACATGCTGTGCGAGTAGGTTCTTAAAAAAAAAAAAAAAAAAAATTAAAGACATAACAAATGATGGTATTTTAAAGAAACACATGAATGTATCACAAAATTAAGCTTGTTCAACAGCATGCAATAAGCCAATGAGAGAAAGAAAAAAAAAAGTCACGATCAGAAGAGAACATAAACACTGTGATAATTTTAAAAATAACTGAAAACTTCCAAATAGATTTAGCAGGAAAAAAATAATAATCATGTCAAGAAACCTCAAAAATATTGGTGTAACCTTACCTATACATCGAGGAGAAGAACCGCTCCATGTGCCATCTGCTTGGCAAATTCTGGTGTTGGAGCCAACCAAAATAAAAGGAGGATTGCAGCTGAAAGAGACTTCTGACTGATAGATGAAGCTTTTGCCATCTCTTTTCCCTTGAGCAGGTACTCCAGGGTCACCGCAAAACTTTGCTGTGAGAAAAGACACGATAGAAATAAAATGTACCATCTATTAAAATAGGCCAAAATAACACTTACCTGAATGCAGTCAAGCCATTACTCTTAATTCTATGTTTATTTTATTAAAAACAGATAAAATATAGAAATTTTTAATAGGCATTAAAAGAAAGACTGTCTCACTTTGCAGTAGCTTTGCTCACTATTCAAAATGCCACCATAGTAGGCTTGGTCAGTAGCTTGACATTGACGCTCAAGGTTACAGTACTTGTAAGGTTCTAATATGCACAGTACATTTCTGCCCCAAACCACATTCATCTGCATATCCTCCTATAAAGAGCAATCAGAGAGTATACCAAACCTTTATGTCAGTCTCCAGTCCTCTCCTGCTTTCTGCCACCTACCCCATGCTCAACATTTCTGTACAATTAAAGGATTTGTCAGACAGGTTTTAGGAATCAAAAATTTTTACTTCGTTATCCTTCACTGAAATATAAGATTTGCTATGTATGGAAATATAACACTTGAAAGTTAGTATAGCTAGCAAAAAATATCCAAAACATAATAAAGAAATTTCAGCAGCAATCTAAAAGTCACATACTAATAAGATCTTACCAGGCAGGACAAATTTGTCTGATAAGAATATATTCTTAAACTGATTTTTTTTTTTTTTGCTTTACAGGTATCACCTAAAGATTCCTTATGTCTGTAACACAGCATAAATGAATAAATGCATGGCTGGCAAATTCACTGGCTTTTGAATAATTGATTGAGGAAATGCAATCAGTCATAGTAAACCTCGTGCTATCAGACTATATTATTCTCTTACACACCTTGAATTTTAATATTGTAGAGTCTAATTTCATTCAAATAAAAATGCTGTAACATACACAAAAAAACCCAAAACACTAACTCGGATGTGTTGAATATATGTATCTAAAAAGGCATGTTGTACAGACAGTGGAATTTTCTGTTCCATCTTTCTCTTCTACAAAAAAAAAAAAATCATTAAATCACATCTCTCAACAAACCAGTTTCAAAATATATTTCTAGTATCTCTGTCACCCGTTTCTTAAACTTTCCAAAGGACCTGCTCACATGAAATGATCTTGCCTTCTTCCTCTTACTACAGACACTGATTGTATGAAGGAAAAAGACTTACTCTGTAACATATCAGAAATGTATACATTTCAATGCCTTTAACTTTAATAGGATTGTCTGCAGAATTATAGGCTAAATTCTGAAAACATCTATGAATTGAGAATAGTGTCACACAGTGAACCTCACTGTATTATTGACAGATCATAGTTGTAATTTATGTTTGCATTAGAAAATTCTGTGGAAGGCTTATATTGAAAATACATGGAACATGGATTTTTGACACAGATGTTTAATAATATCTCCTGAATGTCTCTTTGTACCAACAAGGTAGCCAACCACTCTCAAGGAGAATGAAACCTCACATTAAAAAAAATGGGGGATTTTTTTTTGTATTTTATTTTTTTATAAAACTAAGTAAAGTCCATGACTTAGCTGTCAGTTAACTGCAACCAATCACTGAATAGTTACTATCTGCCTTCTACACAGGTAACCATGGAAACCAGACACCGTGGTAAAACATGGCAGTCTCCCTCTGATGTTGGAACAGGAGACTACAGAACAAACTAAAGCTGCAGCAAACTGGAAGCTCTGTGAGTGCTCTCACTCCCAAGGGAAATATTTTCTTAAGGACTCTGAGAGCCTTTGACAGAGACAGGGCTGTGGAGCTCTGGCACTGAGACTCTGAGGCTAGTCTCATTCTTCAAAGATATTCAACTGATTTAACAGCAAGTTTTATCTGTAGTTAGGGATTTTCAGGCATAGGCCAGTATTTTTTTGCTATCCGTGGCCAAGCTTAGATAAACAGCAGTCCTTTACTCAAATTACTATACAAATAATTAAGCAGATAAATTTACTAGCTTGTAGATGACAAATACTCTACCAAAGACATGAACATACTCCATTCTGAATAATTATTGCATGTTATAACTGTACCTTGCATATCTTCATCTACAGGCTTTATGGAACCAAGCTGGGAACTAAATTTCTGATGTCAAGAACTGCTAAAAGATTGTTCACTGAGAATGGCTTTCACCAGCTCCCTCTCATTTCTGCCAGATGGCAGCTCGTTTAAGCTTTTTGACAAGAACTGGCTGCCAATTGCTTTCTCTTGCAAGCCAATGGGTAACAATTGCACATTCAGTTAGTGTAATCTCTGCATGAAACAGCCTTTAATTCCAAGGCAGCTGCATTCTGTGCTAACTATACCTTTGTAAAACTTTAAAGGTGGAGCCCCTTTTTCAGAGCATATGGCAGTATTGAGCATTCCAACCTCAAAGAAGATTAATAGCTTGTAGTATCCAAAAAAGAATGTAAGGGCATGATATTTCAATCAAGAACAAATGATGAAAGGGGTCTTTGATGTTCATAATAGAGTGGACTCTAGAAGAACTCGATCTAGAGAACTTAAACAACAGATGGTGGTTTTTTTCTCTTCCAGAAACAATGTCGTTCACCATGTTCCAGCTCTGGTACATTCAGTTTCATCACCAATGAAGAACTGTTGTTGATGATATGAAAATATCATTAGGAAATAAGGAAATGAACGGATAATCTCTGTGACATGCTTACTTAGTAGTAGAATACAGCCAAAACAGAGAATGTTTTTGAAAGGGAGAGAATAAATTTGTAGCAATCCATCAGTGTTATAACTTCCAGTTTAACAAAATTTACTATGTAACAATATAACAGTTTAGTCTAGGGGAACAAACTGACAGTTGTCAAGTAACCACCCTGGGGTGCAGTCGACATTGTCAACAGAAAAAACTGTGACATCAGAGAAAGTTTAGGATGAGTAATAATGAAGTAAAAGATACTACAATGAAACTTCTCCTAGTCTATATGTAGCTGGATCTGAAACTCTTAATATTATTTTGCCTTGAATCATTTAAAAAGTACTGCCTGTAATTTTTTTTTTTTTTTTCTGTTTGTGTTTAAGGCTTCCTATATGCTGACAAAGGATTTGCAGATATTTCTATGTCTTTCTCAATCTAGAAATTGTGTTACCATTTTGGAAAATACAGAAGGGTTGTATTTGTCCCAGGTTTGAAATGAACTGAGCCACTGGTGGAGTAGGGTAGGGGAAACGGTGAAAACTTTAGGAAAAAAGCACTATAGTTGAATAAAGAAGTGTAAGACTAAAAAGGAAATACATACGCAAGCACTGAGGTACTTCGCCACTCCACGTTCCATTCCCAACACAAGTCAAAACAGCAGGAAAAGACAGTTCATATCCTGGAGAGCAGACATAGCTAATGCTAAAGCCCCAGTCCAAATTTGTTCCTTCCAACCTTCCATTGGAGATCTGCGGAGGACTTGGGCAGGTAACAGCTGTAATAATATTCAAAATAATTAGGCCCAGCTGCTGTAAATATCCCCAGCGCACTCAATTACTAGAAGAACCATATGTGCTAATTTCACCTTTTTTAGAGGACAATACAGTCAGGACATGCTATCTTCCTCACTGTATTCTTGTCACAGTTCCTGAAGTTAGTACTTCTAGCTTCCTCCATTTAGGAGACAGTGCCTGATGGATCAAGTGTCTTATATAAAACAGGATACTGCATCAAACCACACAGGAAGACTATCTAAAAATCAGTATGAAGACTATGAGGTATATAACATTTAAGATACGTCTTGTAGTAATACAGATTTTGTTTGTCTGTTTAGACAACATAGATTACAATTATCTTTAGATAATGTGGTAACAGCCAAACAATTCTTCCTGTTAACCAGCTTAGGCATTTGCAAGATATTAATGGCTAGGGATGAAATGCCAGGATGACTGTGCCAAAATATGACTTAAAAGTCTGCTTCTGAGCACCACAGTTTGGTTAGTGTTTGCTTCATGAATAACTCCTCATCAGAAATCATCTAACTACTAGCTAGATGGAGATAATTAAGGACTTGCAGCCTCCTGATATTGTCAGTGTTACTACCTCCAAGAAGGTCAACAAGAAGTATTTTAGTATAGTTTCTCTTTTCCAGGCCTCCCAGGAAAAAATAGAACTATCTTCTACTCTGTTGTAGGAAAGAGGGCTGAAAAACACCCCAGGAGAACAGTACAAATAAACAGACATAAATGTAGTGATGAAGACAGAAGTGCTACTCACTGGATAATGGGGTAGTAAAACACAGTTGTTAAACTGAGAGCTGGAGGAAAAAGGGTATAAAGCTAGTTGAATGAAAAAAAAAAAAAAGAGGAAGGGGAAAATTTAGGCCAAAGTTACTGGAATGAATGAGAAACAGAAAAGGGGTAAAAAAGAGAAAAGTTTGGAGAATCTATGCTAGCAAAAGGGAAAGAAAGTAAATGAAACTAGTATGATTTAATTTAGTGGAGGCAGTTGGGGTAAATAAGCGTGACAAAATAAAGCAGAGAACACACTGGTCATTGGAATGGAGGAAATGAAATGCTGCACTCATAACCTTTAAACTTATGTTTACATAGCTTTCATCTTGCAGGCTGAAAAGAAGTCAGAGGCACTAGATCAGGAGTACTGAGTATGAATGGGCTCTGCAGAAGGTTCACCATGTACCTTTTTTCCATTCTTATTATACTCTTCAGTGAGAGAAACTTAACTATTTACACCACAAAGATGCTTTGCAGCATCATTCATGGCTATTTGAGAATGTTGGATGAAAGTAGTACTAATAATCCTTTGCCAACTAGTAAATGAAATCTAAATTTTAAGGCCCTAATTTTATACTTTTTGTTTCTCTTGCTCTGATTCATAGTTAAAACAAACAATCAAACAAACCAAAACACACAAAAAAACCCCAACAACAACTAAAACCAGCAACCAACCAACCAACCAACCAAAAAAACCAGAAACCCATCAATCCAGAAAAGGAATAGCTTTTGCAACACTTTCAAAAGTCTGTCCACTTTCTCCAAAAGCTTTATGAGTAGGCCTTTTAAAAATTTCTGTACGTTTTAACTTCTGAGCTGAATTATAAAGGGAGAAATACTGATCAATAAAGGAAAGAAGAAGTAGCAGCATTAAAATAGGTGCAGTATCAGAATTTTGGGGTAAAATAGCAAAACTAAACAACACCCAGCAACAAGACAGAATACCTCTCTAAATATTTTGGTCAGAGATTTAGCCATAAAAATGTATAGCAATATTTCTCAGTGTAAGAGTTAAAAGTATATTAAACATGCAAGTCTGCAGAAAAGATAATGCTTGAAGAGTTGAGTATTTAGTTGCAGATGAACAGCATCTTTATCCAACTAGGCAATGCCAGACAATTTTCTGCTTTTTCACTATGACAATTATGCATCCATTTACTGCCCAGCTCATTTTCCAATTATTTTAACTAAATGCTACCAGAGGACCCTGGCACTTCTTCCTGGCAAGAACTAATTCTTATACATTTCAAAAACACTACTGTGTATTATGTATTACTTTTAATTACACGAAGAAATGGGATTTAACAACTCACCTAGTGCACTCACACAAACCTGTGTGGAATAGAATGAAATTCTAAGAATGCTAGAGATTCTGCATATGATTATTATTTAGTATTTATATAAGCCATAAATATGTGTCACCAGAAAGTCTCAAAACCTCAAAATCCATAACTCACAGTCTAAATCTTTCTTTGTATGGTTCTGTTTGAATCAAATAATTTGGATCTCTTCCTCCCAGTTAGGTGTCCTATAGACCTTAAGAATTCGTGGTTGGGAGACTGTATCAAAAATACTTGTTCTATCTTCTATCTGTTTACTTATAATTGCTCTTGTAGAGTCCTGGTCAATAGGATCAGTATGACCATTCTTTTGTTCTTAAAATCAGTTTCGTAATTGAAGCTAAGGCTGGCTGTGAGCACAATACAATTAAAAAAAACCAAACCAAAACCAAACAATGAAAAGGATCTCAAAGTCTGACATTCTCAAGAATGTGTTGGGAAACTGACTTCAAAAATAGACATTATCAAAGGTCAAAGAGAATTAAACTGGACTTGGTAAGATACTAGGTAAGATACTAGGCAAATTGTACTTAGTAAGGAGAGTAATTCTAAATAGGCTAAACATTTAAAATTTATCTGTTTTGATGAATGAATTCAGGGGAGAAAAATGAGACCTTTCTGAAAACAAACCAGAAGGAAGACAGATGAGAACAAAGTACAAACTTAGATGACTAAGTCTTAAAAGAGTAGAGATCAGACATAGTGTGAACCCAGAAAGAGAACACCAAAATGGTAATGCTACTTCTCTACAGCAGTTGTGTCAGGAAGAGTGAGAAAAATGGCTCTAGAGAGAAGACATTTTAGGGTTTAGCAAGCAAATAAGTTTCTCAGACAAAAATTTTTTAATTACACAGATAAAGTGGCCTTTCAGTAATGTTAAGATTTTTTTTCTGTCTAATTTTCAACAGAGCGCATTAAAAATTCCAATAAAACAGAAAAATCAGTAATGCAATTAGTAAAAGAAAGAAAAGGAACATCTGGAGATTAATCCTTTCAGTTTTCAAAGTAGGGAAAATAACATGAAGCAGAAAAGCATTTCTTAGGAAATTTGCTAGAAGGACTTTAGTCTTCCTGCTGAGCACAGCACAGAGATGCTGAAAGGGGCACATCTAATGCATCAGAAAAAAAATCTTAGCATTTTGGATAGGATAAGTCAGAACAATCTGTCTTTTACAAAATTTAGTTATATGTATGCAGACCTTTCCCAAAGTTGTTTATCGCTTGAGTGTTTTGTTGTTTTTTGTTTTGTTTTTTTTTTTGGTAAAGACAGGCACATATATAAGATCATTTTTGGTGTGACATCCAAACCTACAAACAAACAAATCTAAACCATTATTTCATATTGACTAATTCAGTTTAGTAGCAGAGTAATAATGTGTTCTATAAAGCTACAAAAACTACTTAACATACTGTGATGGTATGAAAAATAAAAGGGATGTGATGCAAAGAATGAAGTTACCATTCTTGCAGCCAAAAAATCAGTTCAGGGTATTCATACTAACAGTAAGTTTTGATTTCTGTGAAAATATTTGTGGGACTCATTACAATAAACAGTGAATGTAGAAGTCATAGAAGAAATAGTTGACAATCAAAATAAATGCTGTACCTTTGCATGTTGGGATCACTCCACTCCATGTGCCGTTGCTAGTACAAGTGCGAATTAAGGAGCTATTTAATTCCATTGTATAACCAGGTTGGCAAATATAAGTAACATTTTGTCCAACAACATAATCATCACCGTATCTCATGCCATTGGCTGGGACTCCTGGATCTCCGCAACTGATAACTGCAATTAGATAGTTGAGGAACAGGGTTTAAAAGCTAAATGTGCTTTATTTATGTGTAAGCGGAAAAACATAGGACAAAAATATGAATTTATTGGGGAAAAAAAGGAAAAAGTATAATCTCTCTTATCACCATCAAGAGAAGGTAAATATAATGTCATCTGAATTAGCTGCCAAACACAACATATGAAGCTGGAAGTTATATTTGGAGAACATCAATACACGTGTTTAGAAGTAATAGACTGTACCATTTTGATCAGTAAAATGTAAAGATTATAAAATTAGAAACAAACAAAAACCAAGAAATAATCGATATATCACTACCACCCTTTAATGCCCTCAAAGCTTCCTGTCAGTTCAGAGCTTCATTGTCACAAAAGCAGATATCTATTGTTTAGTTTGCTTTTCTGTGTGTACATCCTGAAAGGAAAGAGACTGTGGAAAATGAAAGCTACATGTCTGCAAAATGCTTCCACTTTGTAAATGCTCACATGGTTACTATGTACAGAAATGGATGATAATGTTCAGGCAACTCCCAAACATGGGTCATGGATATGCCAAAATCAGGCCTATAGTACTTTAATGAGTGTGAGTTCTTGTAAAACCTCATTACTCTAGGTTCAGGATATTCATAAGGAGTTAATAATCTGATAATAATGCTAAAAGAGGTGAGTTTCTTTCAAATCTGGTCAATTAGATCTATAAATTTCTGGAACAGTTTTCAAAGTAAGAACAGCTTTCAAAGTAAAAATATTGAGAATCCTAGTGGCAAGGATAAAAAGATGTTCTTTTCTGGAAAAACAAACCAACTAAACAAACCCAAACACTGGGAAGAAAATGTAGTTGATAGAAAATACAGCATTCATGTTTTTTAGTTTGTTTTATAGTAAATTGAAAAACCCCCTGCAGCGTTGCTATTACTTTAGTGAAATGGTGAGAGACAGTTTCCTGGGCAGAAAAGCACATCCTGGCCACTTCTAACTCAGAGTGAAAGCATGACCAGTGTGAATGGCACCCTTTTTGTATCCTGGTTTCCAAAATGAGAAAACACACCACTATGTGTTTGTAGTGTATTCTGGACAGGTCCCTTGATTTAAAATAGAGGTCACTAATAGAAATTTTTTGCTTCTTCCACTGTTACTGTAATGTACCCTTTGCTGATACTGACACTTTAACATTAATCCCTTGTAGAGTAAGAGCCACCATGTCTCTAGATTGTCCTATCTTCTCAAAATTCCTACCTTCCTATCAGTAACTATTCAAACCATATTTCAATGAAAAAAACCCCAACCCAAACACCTCAGATGTCATTTTCTTTCATGTGTTCTTACTAGTCTTCATCTTATAGGAAAAAGAGTTGCACGAAAGAAAAGAGTTACAGGGAAAAAAGTCATTCTTCATATTACTATGTTACATAAGAACTCTTCATAGAGGTGGGTTAGTAGTGGTGAGGAGAAGACTCTTTTGGTCTTTTGTCTTAAAATGCAGCATTTGATTTACAAAGAAAGCATAAGTAGATGCAAGGAGATGACCTATATTTTACTGAAATATTGTGGGTTTTTTTTTTGTCATAAATATAGGAATAAAGCTTTAATTTTAAGAAACAATCAGTATAAAAAAAAAAAAAACAAACAGAGATGAATATCCTGTCTGAAGAAAAAATCCTGGAAGAGGGGAAGATCCTAGAAAAGAAGCTATGTGGAGACAAATGTCAGGATATGACCCTGACTGATAACACTTGAGTTTCATACAAGCAGTGTCATGGCATGAACCAATGAGACTTTGAACTCATCCTTCCCAGAACAGCAGGGAACTCTGCAAATGTAACCCAGAGGGTGGTCAAGGAAGTGTCAGTTAACCAGGCAGGTAAAAGCTCTGAACTTCATGGTTCTTAAATGGATACTATCCAGATCCTGGGTTGCTGTTTACTTTGTGTCACCTCCAACAGCCAGTTGGGACAGGTGCTTGCCTAAGTTGTTCTGGAAACCTGCAATGGTTCCATGAAGTCCTATGGCTTGAACAGGCAAAAAGCAAATTTTGGGAAATATTGACATAGTAAGAAAAAAGAAGGCACACATACTGATTTGGGCTGGGATAGTGTTAATTTTCTTCATAGTAGCTTGAAAACAGCATTAATAACATAGGGATGTTTCAGTCACTGTGGAACAGTGCTTTCACAGAGAGCATCACGTCTTCTGTTTCTCACATTGTCCTGCCTGCAAGTAGGTTGGGATTCTCAAGAAGTTGAGAGGGGCCAACACGCTGGAATAGCTGACTCCAACAGACCAAAGGGATGTTCCACACCATATGACATTGTGCTCAGCAGTAAAATTTGCAGGAGTGGGCAACATTTGGAGTTAATGGTGTTTGTCTTCCCAAGAAATCATTCTGTGTGACGGAGCACTGCTTTCCTAAAGATGGCTAACTATCTGTCTGCAGATGTGAATGAATCCCTTACTTGTTGTGCTTGCATGCACAGCTTTTGCTTCTCACCTATTAGATTGTCTTTAACTCAATTTATAAGATTTTGCACTTCTGCCTCCCCATCCCTCTGGGGGGGAGGGAGTGAGCAGCTGCCTGTGTGATGCTTGCTTACCTAGCAGGGTTAATCCACAACAACATGGTAGGAGCAGTTAGGGAAAAAAATAAAGAAAACCTGCCCTGTCTGTTGGCGCTGCCAATTCTACTGCTTTGGATACATTCTGAAATCATGATGAGAAAATTGTTCCCTCACAACAGATAATCTTCTTCAGCCATATTTTATATACCTGAAGATAAAACTGGCAGGACAAAGAGAGTGGACTGCTAACACATGATCTTTTAACTAGTTATTTAGCTAATATTGTCTGCTAACTTGTGAAAATTATCTGTTAGTAATTTAAAATAGATATATTGTGTTAAGATAGAGCATAGCAAGAAATTAAGTAGGAAGAAGTTTAACATATTTTTAATTTCATATTTAGATGTACTAGAACTGAAGGTCTCTAGAAAGGGATGCAGATCGGACACAGCTCTGAGCAACCTGTTCCAGTTGATCCTACCACAAACAGAAGGGTAGGACCAGATAATCTCCAGATATGACTGCTGACCTCAGCCATTCTGCAGTGCTGTAAAAATCCCCTTCCCTTCCTGGATGTTTAAGAGCTGCTGCTAGTACTGGTAACAGTTTAGATACAAGCTATAGCACTTAGTAACTCTTCCACCCCTCTTTAGGAATTACTTAATAGTCAGCAATGATCATAAGGCAGAATTCAGTCAGTATGAGATTCTCACAGTACCTTTTTTGGTAAGGCTTTCATTCAATCATTCTTTTCATATTCTGACTACTCCAGGGGATATGCATTAAACTAAACATCCCTAAATAGCATTATCACTGGAATAATTATATAAGAGGATATACTTCTGAGATGTGTAACCATAACAAAGAGAAAACTGTGTGTTGGGAATGTCAACAGATTTACTGTATAATGAAACTAAAATATTTATATATTTATTAAATCAGTGTTTTTTTCTATTATGTATAATCTTCACAATGCCTCTCTTTTTAGGATACCTTCTCTGTTAAGATGTTTTTCTATCTTTTCAGCAAAAATCTCATGTTTCTACCTGAGTAGGTTTTTTTAAGAAGATGGTTCTACTAGGTACTTCAGCTAAATGTCATTCTAGGAAAAAAAAAATTAAACAAAACCACAAACCCCAAAAAATCCCCAGATGCTATTACCATCACAAACCACCTTTATCTGTGGTACCATTAATCTGTTTCTAACTTGGAAAATAATAAATACAAATGTTAGGCTCTCTCAGAGGTTTGCTGATTGCAAAAGCAACTGTTCACATGCTTAACATTAAAGATGGATTTAAAATGAACACAAAGAGAAGAAGTTTTATCATCTTACTTTTGGCCTCTGTTTGGGTTCCTTTAAGTTGTAAAGTAGCCAACTCTGTGAAAACTAGGGTAATAGTTTAAAATTTAAACAACAGTTTGCTATACTGCTGATGGTTTCCTCAAAATCATAGGCACATAATCACATAAATGCAAAATTTCATAAATGTTACAAAAAGATGAACTAGGACATGTAATAAAGCAGGAACAGATGGCCTTCAAAATAAACTTGTGCAAAATGATTATTATGAATGTGAGAGAAGCTAAAATAGCTTCTGTTAGCTGAGTAACCAGAAGACGTTATGTGAGAGTGGGACAACAATTTTGACCTCAGATATATATATATATATAAAATTCTGAAGTGTTCATTTCAAGGATTGTATTTTCTGCCCTCTGGGAGACAAGAATACTATACTGCTTTCATGATGAAGAAAAGCAATTAAATGAATAATGTCTGCTTATGACGTATCACAAAACATACACAAGATTAAAAATACATATCAGGAAAGAATTAAAGTAGTAATGTAACCACACAACTCCTTTAAACTGTTACTATATTATGTCTGTCTTTAAAAAACCAGATTAATCTTCTCATATTGATTTTTTTTAGAAAAAAGCATTTAATGCACAAAATTATGTAAATAGTGCAAGAAAAAGCTGAAGACTTAATTGATTTGCATCCAAGTTCTGTATGTTACTTTACTGTCTTTCAGACAAACAAAAACTATTGTCATATTATGTGTCTTACTTGTGCAGTTTGGCAAGGATCCAGACCATGTTCCATTGGCAGTGCATTGTCTTAC
The DNA here is from genome assembly GCA_013399075.1 of Chloroceryle aenea. NCBI lineage: Eukaryota > Metazoa > Chordata > Aves > Coraciiformes > Cerylidae > Chloroceryle > Chloroceryle aenea. The sequence goes on from VWZY01000209.1 coordinate 282,054, forward strand.
AGATGATCCAGAAAGTATATATCCTTCCATGCATGAATAAATTACTGAATTAGAGAACGTAGTTCCATCAATACGAAATACTTTTCCATTAGCAGTTGTTCCAGGATTACCACACTGCACAGCTACAAAGTAAAATGATAAATATTTTTTAAATACAGTAAAGATGATTTTGGAAATAGTTAGGTCTAAGGAAAATCCAGCTGCCAACAGTGTTATGTGGTAGAAATTCATGCTGTTGCCCTGAAAAATTGTTTCACCACCTCCTGGTAAGGCATATTATACAGTAAATAGTTAGAATTATAATTGTAGATTTACATTTAATCTATAGTATGTATGCATTTATAGCATCACCAAAATACATTTCCTCCCTAATTCAAAGCACAGGATAGAGTCAAACTTTTATTTCATAGCCAGGTGTAAGCCTGATATTTCCCAGTTCTTCAATGCACTTTTTTGGAATTTGAATGTGTCTTTCTTACGTGATTACTTAAGTACATCTAACCTATATGATGTAAACTAGAACAATACACTCATGTGTACATTACATGCACTTATGTGTATATCTGTGAAGCAGATTCATAATTTGAAGAGATTTTCTAAAAAAAANTTGAAAGAAGAACAGAACGTTCAGTTGGGCTAAGCATATACTTTCAGATACCAACATACAAACGTATATATTTACATTGTGTGAGGAAGGCAATCATTCAGGTGATATTACAAAACATATTACAAAATTAGCATGTGAAATAAGTTTTTTAAAAGAGATGACTATTTTGTATAAATAATGCAGCCAACAGTGATGAAGCGGAAAACAAGAATAGAGTTTCTCAAATTATTTTCTGCTATTTGGGAAGCTTTTATTTGAAGAAGAGTCTGGTGGGAATTATTTTTGAATCAAGATAATTAAGGTAATAAAGGATTCTCTCTTTTCTCTGAAATCCAGATGCATAAGGGTTGCAGTTAAAGATCAGGTGATGGTGAGACTTTTTTTTTTTAAGGGAAAAAACCCCAACCTTTCATTAAAATTCATGTTCTAATGGCCTTCTTTATTTTCTTTTTAGTACTTCATTGTACAGGACAACACATATATTTGATGCTGATACAAGACTGAAGAGAAGTTAAAGAGAAGTTTAGTATCCTTTTTTTTTCCCAGTACTTTGAAGACATGCAATTTCATAGATACCAGAAACTGATTCCAATTTGTCACCTGATGGCAAGTCATTGATATAATGTAACACCGTCCTCCCAAAAAAGTAGTGATCAATCCAAAACCAGCTGTATACCATTTACAACACAAAACTGGGAATGGAAAATTGGTTTTCCAATTAGCATTTTTTACAAGATGGTAACAAAATAGAGGGGAATCTTCTGAGACTTACCTTTGCACTCGGGTTGTCTTCCTGTCCAACTTCCATTTGCCATACATGTCCTTTCTTCTGAACCATGCAGGATATATCCGATATTGCAGCTGAAATGTACTGTGCTTTTAATTTTAAAATTGTTTTCTTCTCTAGACCCATGACCTGGGATACCTGGATCACCACAAGAACCAGTTGTATCACCTAGAATTTAAAGTGTCAAGATTAATAAAGAGGTATTATTATTATGATAATGTATTTAAAATATGTTTCTATGTATTTATATATTTGTATTTGAAGAAAAAAATATATCTCAGTAGGTTTGAGTCCCTGTAATTACAAAATTACTTGATTCTTAAACAATTTCCTTTTTATAAAAGCAGAGAACAGAAATTATAATTATCTCAAGATTTCCCCTAGACCACGCAAAACTTTTGGTAACAGGATCACCAAACAAGAAGAGAGAAACAGAAAGAAAGCCACAAAAACTTTGTGATTTTTCATTTAAAATAGGGAATTCTGAGGAAAAACAAGGTCCTGATCATAAAAATCTTATTTGACTATATTGAATGTTCATGAAATACCTCCTAGTTTTATGATATCCTTGCAGTTACAACTATTTTACCATTGAATGAAAGCTCCAGTGAACAATGTTATGTACATTTGACATGAAGTACTTCTCAGATTTACAGAAATGTTGACCATTCAATTCAAGACTGACTGATAGCTAAAGACTCCCTCAGCTAGAAATGTTTAAGTAAATTCTAAGATGAAGGGTTAATGTTTTCTACTATCTGTTGTATGGGAAAATTCAAAAAAATCAACATAGTCAAAAAAACCCTACTAATGAGAGGATCTAGGATTATACATCTAAATCTTCACTTATGGTGAGAACTTAAAGGAAGCTCTAGTTAACACTATTTGCATAGCAGGTCAGTTCTTTAAATCTTCTAATATGTACTTAGGATCTGCTGTCTTATGTTTTTAAAGGTCTTTAAGCTAGTCTTCCATCTAATAAGAGATGAAGGAATACTGAATGACTGAGTTTCAAGACAAGTTTAATCCTAGAATTCTTGGAGCTGCACTGTTCAGGTTTTCACTAATAGATGTTCAGTTTATGGTTTTCTGGGACAACACACAAATAAACAACTTTCTTCTAAACCAAAAGTAATCCAAACACCATATTATTTTTGAAAGCATATCTGCATTATTTTGTACTTAGTTATACTAATGTAAATAAAGACGGAATATTTTCAAAATCAGCTAGAAAGCTTTAATTCAGCTAATGAATAATGTCATGTTATAGCTTCACAACAGAGGCATTTATTTTAACGAATCTGTACAAATTATTTACAGAATAGTTTCTGTAGAATAGGTGTACTTTTCTGGTATTTATCTAGGTTTAAATAGCAGTAAGAAGAGAGGTTCTTACACAGAAGTAGCAAACAAAGTTATCCACTACGAGTACCCCTAAAAGTAACAAGCTTACTATCTAGGGGTTCTATGGGAAGTTAGGACCCTGGAGTTGTAGATGCAGAGAAATAGAGAGCGCTTCTTGACTTAGCGGGGTGTGTGTGTAAACTATACTGTTGGAGTTACTGCTTTGATACATCTTTTTATTAATGAAAGCATGTGCGGAACTGAGTAGTGAAAAACAGTAGAACTAGCTTACATTGAGAATTACAGTGTAAAAGCAAATACTTTAGTCCAATATGTCCAAGAAACTGAGCATATGTTTGTCCCTTACAGAGGTAGTTCACACACCAACCTGCAGTTTTGTAGGTCATGCTTATTACTTTTTGTTTCCTTTCATATAGGCCATACTTCCTTTTTTCCTCACAAAATCACTGAAAAACAAGGCACCTTACAGAAGCTGATCTGCACAAGTCCTATAAGGGGATGGGCAAAGAGGATGCAGTTATGGAGCCTCAGTTTGAAGGCACATTTGGAGTGTCAAAGAAATTTGCCTGGAAATGCAAAAGAGAACAAAGCCGGCAGCTAATACTACCTATCCAAACCCTGCTGAAGCAGCTGGCAAAGTATGCTAATTGTGAACCACTCTCACTAATCTAGGAGCCAATTTTATCATTACTTAAGTTAACCAAGCTTAAACTGACATCTTTCATTTGAGAGTAATCAAACTGTTGTAGTCATGCCTATTATAATGCAAACTTTTATAGCATGTATGTGCAAAAAGTACATGGTCCTATGTATTTTAAAGCTTTCAGAAATAACAAACTAAGTAGTTATAAGAGCTAGAGGACCATCTGGTTCAAAATCACAGACATAAACGTTTAGGCTCTTCTCCATTTACCTATTTCATTATGTGATGTAGCTCAGTAAAGCAGCTTGCCAGCCCTGTTTAAAAAGAAATTAAAAGTAGTTCCAAATTGCAACAAGTAAAGGAATTTTATAAACCTTCAAAATACTTCACTTTCAAGCTACTTAGGTGACTTAATACCTCTCTAATTTGAAAACAGTCTGCTATATATTTTTACGATGATTTAAAAATGTCCTAGATCAAGATTTTTTTTTTTATTTTCGGAATCCGTATTTTACATTTTCCAGTATTATGAAGAATTTGGGACAGGGCCTACTCATTATTCTATACTTGTACTTCTTATACTTCTCTACAGTAACAGCTCAGTTTTTGGCAAGTTACTTGGTATTATGCCTAAAATAATTTTATGATGAAAAAATGAAAATAGGCTTTTCCTATGCCAAGTACAAATTAGGTATTTCTCTTGTAAATGAAATCATGTGTTCTTTCCTAATGTCTAATTCTTACTGTGAATTATTACCCTTTTATTGTCAGGGAGGTTAACCATGGACTCTTGAGTGAAGGTTACAGAAATAATTTTTCTAAATGTCTAATCACATCAGGAAGTGACAGTGATATAATCCATGATATCATAACAGAGTATATTTTTATTACCTCATGCAGAGATTCAACTAAGTGATTTTAACAGTCAGCTATGAGCCATTTTTTACCCACATGTATAACAAATTTTCAGCTGGCATATAATCATAATGAAAAGGAGGGTATTTAGACCACTTAAGTAAGTATGAAATCATTGCTGCACTTATGAGGAATTCTAAGTTGCTGCAAATTTCTGACTCCAGCTGATATACATGTGGTAACTGAAAACCATGTTCCAAAGTGCCATATGACAAAAAGGCACCTGACTTAGCAATATTGTGACAAAATTCGATTACCTTGTTTGCTTACCTAGCATTTTCTATTTTAATTCTTCTCCATCTATGAAAAGGACAATCATGCTGTATCTTTTGTCAGTTGAATGTTCTATATTTTTTAAAATAATTTTATCAGCCAAAAATGACAAATTTTAGAGCTTTAATCTGCATTTAAAATTAATAAATCAAGTTACCAAGGCTAATTATGAAAGCTAATAATTTCATGTATTTATAGATACAAAATATGGAAATTATGTATGGTAAACTGCAAATTATTTCAAAATGAGAAAACATTTGAGATGTACATTTGAGAATGAAGTCTACTAATGAGTTTTTTATCTGTAGGTACAAAAACTGTCATTAGAAAATAAATGGGCTTTCATGTACCTCACAAATGCTTATCTTAAGATATCTGAACAGCTATTTAATTTAATAGTAGGATGATTATAAAATAGTCTCAATTTTGCTAAAGTTTTTTGATATTTTCATGTACATTTTAAGGCTTCCTCTTTGTATTCATTGGTATGTTTGTCTATTTCTTTCATTTTTTTTAACTCACAAATTATATTATTAGACTATGGAAAACTACAATAAGTAGCCTTAGATTTTACTTAAGGAGGATTTTTCTTTTCCCCAAAAAAGAAATATGTATGCATGTAAAAACATTTTTGATTAACCTAGTTTTAATTTGCAATCAAATAAATAAATCACTATTTATTAAATAATATTATTTTACATAAAGCTTTGATTTCTGGTGCATAGCTCTGAATGTCACAGGTTATAAGGACTTGCTCCCATTGCAGAAAACTTCCCTCTGATTTTCTTGTTAGAATGTTAAGGGATGAAATTAGGTACTCGCATTTTCTAGTTTCTGTCTCATTATAGGTTTTAAAGACAGATTATTGAAAGAAGAGGGACTCAGAGAGTATAATAATATTGTCCTTGTCTACAGCCACTTCTGAAAGTTTTGAAGTGAAAGGTTCAAATACTGAAAAATTCTTCCAAACCTCTGGAATTTAGTGCAAGTTTTTAACTAAGAAGCACTATTTTAATACTGGTTATTAATTTGTAACCATTTCTGTACCATGGGCTGTAAAACAATGCATATTCTGAAACCATAGCTGACATAATCAGTTTATACCTGAATATACTAAAGAGGTGAAGGCTGGAGGAAAAAAAAAAAAGAAGGATTGGGATATCTGAGACCTCACCTGGAGTACTGTATCCAGTTTTGGAATTCCTAGTACAAGGGCATGGACCTGTTAGAATAGGTCCAGAGAAAGGTGACAAAAATGATCACAGGGCTCTCCCATGCAAAATGTCTGAGAGACTAGAGGGTGGAGAAGGGAAGACTCCCAGAAGAGTTTATTGCAAACATTTGATATATAAAATATGTAAGAAAGATGGAGACAGACTTTTTATCGAGGCCTGTACTGACAGGAAAAGGGACAACAGTTTTAAATTGAAGGAGGGTAGACTTAGATTGGGCCTAAGGAAGATTTTTTTCCATGAGTGTAGTGAGACACTAGACCAGGTTACCCAGAAAAGCTGTGGATGCCCCATCCCTGGCTGTGTTCAAAATCAGACTGAATGGGTCTTTGAGAAATCTGATCTAGTTGAAGATGTCCCTACTCATTTCAAGAAAGTTGGGACTAGAATGTCTTTGGAAGTCCATTCCAACACAAACCATTCTATGATTGTATGATTCTAGTGGAAGATGTTCCTGTCCATGGCTGGGGGGTTGGACTAAATGACTGTTAAATGTCCCTTCTGACCCAAACCATTCTGTGATTCTGTGGTTTACTAATACTGTAAAGAGGCTTAGATTTTTAGTGTTAAACTGGTATGGTGATACTCTCACATATCCATATTTCACATTTGTTTTGGCATAGCTGTAAGCCAAGAAAATATAGGTAATTTGTTTTCTTCCTATTTTATATGTTTGAAGATATCTAAGTAATCTGAATAACGTCCAAAATGCCACTGATTCTTTAAACCATATAATGAAAACATGAGGATGACAAGAAAGAACTTCCCCCAGTATTTACTGAGCATTAATCCTGGTAACATGATTAACCTTTATCACAATGTGTGTTACATACTCTAAGATAAGAAATGAGTTTTAGCCAAATCCCTAATTAATGTGTTACTTGGAGTTCTGTTTTTGCCTTGATCACTGCTAATAAGTAAATCAAACTAAAGTTGTGGAAAAGAGCATTTCTAAGCAGTAAGTTGTTCAGAAAACATACCTCAACTTCAGTGAGGGCTAATCTATTAATAAGGATTAGACAGCATTCCCTCAAAATCTGACCATCCTATCTTGAAATTATGTTGTCCCCACTTGGTGTTATCAAAAAGATGGACATATTATGCAATTAAGATATACCTGAGGTGTCATCAAGTTAATAAGTATTTTGCAAGTTAAAAAACCACCAAACAAGCAAACAAAAGAAACTATCAACTTGAAGAGAAAATAATGGAAATTAATACTCTTTTCAGAAGCAACATAGAAACTATTTTTAAAACAAGCTGGTTCCTTTAACATTACATTAAATGTGCAATTTCCTATTGATACTAAATGTCACTAAGAAAGTCTACTTCTCCCAAATTATTTTCTTCCTAATAGTTTAAGCTTATTTTGGTTTTTTTGTTTTTTTTTTTTTTTTTCTTATTATTTCTTCTTAGATAGTACTTCAGTTTTATACATAATTTTCCAGATTTAAAATGGCCTTCTGATAAAATCAAAATAAAATCAGAACAACCTCAGGGAATACTCATTAATTCAAACCTATTACCTGAGCAATGAGGAAGAGATCCACTCCAGTGTCCATTTAGTTGACATGTACGAGATGACTGCCCTAACAGCAATCGTCTACCTGTGCAGGTATAATGAACAGTAGACCCAAATGTATATTTATCTCCTGACAGGACCGCATTAGGAGGAACGCCAGGATGGCCACAGTCAATCACTACAATGCATAATTATTGGAGATAAAAAAAAGTTTATTATCACTGATCAAACAACTTGTAGTTATCATTTTCATAACACCATACATAAACCTTGTAAACTTTGAAATACCTGTAGAAACCCTTATTAATATTCGTTGCATCCTGTGCCAAATTTAGTTGCAGTCATGCTTTGGCCTTCCTGACCACATCCCTACACACCTGGGCCATGTCCCAGCACTCTTCCCAGGATACCTGTCCCATGCATTTCCTTCCCACCCTTTAGTTTAACTAGGAGCTCTCAACTTAGCCATGCTGGTCTCGTGCTTTCCTTGCCTGATTTCCTGGGGATCATGAGCTCTTCTGCTCTATAGAAAATATACTTTAAGATCTGTCAGCTGATCTAGTTTTGTTCCGTCACATACCTTCACAGTACCTTTTTATAGCTGTGTAAATTTAATTATACATTCAGCTTTGATTCATATTTAAAGAACAAATAATAAAGGAAGATGAAGTATACAAGAGAATAATATCATCAATCTTTTTCAGAGTATGTAAAAATGTCAGGTCAAATTATATTTTTTTGACAGTGTGACATTTCAATGACTATTTCTTTTTCCATGAAAAATCCAAATAAACAAAATACACAGCTATTAGCTGATTATGGAAGAGATATATAATACTCTAGAAAAAAAAGGAAAGAAGTATAAATTTGCATCCTCTTCTGGTCAAACATGAAGACATATCAGTAAAATTGCAGCTTTATTCGTATAAAGCCTGATTAAATTTATACACTAATTTTTGAGTACTGAAGCACACTTGAAGCTTCTTTAATCTGTATAGCTGACAACAATCCTTATCATTCTGTCTGATATCTTGGCTGTATATGTCACATTATGAGGGAATAAATGTCAGGACAAGGTGCTGCAACAGAATTATTGAGAGGGTGGCGCAGTAGGCAGCAAAAAAAAATAGCCTGCATTATTTGTATTTCAAGCTTGCAAAGTGTGGATTTTGTACTCACATCTCAGTAGCTTAAAAATAGGAAATCAGAGCACATCTATCAAAACTAAATTGAGAATACTTTGCGGTACAAAAAGACCTGATATGGTCACTGGAATTCTTTGAGGTACATTGTCCGAACATGTATTTGATTTAGGGTACATTTCAAATTTAAAGCATTTAAGGGCAACTTGTGCCTAAGTTGTGTCTACCCTTGAAAGTCTTTAATTCAAAGGGAGAGTTGAAAGGGCATTACGGTCCAGGCCAAAGCTTAATTCTGCTTCTTACAGGATTTATAGTAACTAAAACACCTAGCTACCCTAGCTACAGCACATTTCAAAGGAACTAAGTCACATCACAGGTGATGAACTTTTCCTTTGCTACCACGTCTTTTCTCCATTACACCAGCAATATTTCATAAAAAAGATATGTTCTTTGAGACTAGTTAGAGAGAGACTGAAATCCACTTAGGTCAAAGAAAAGTCTAATCTGCATCTAAGAAGTATGCCCAGCAAGCTTTTGACTTCATTTCCATTGCTCTTAAAATTGAAATATGTGTAGACTACTAAATGTCTGCCCTGCGTATGTCCAAAAGGGAAACAATTTGCAAAACGCTGCAGAAGCAGAAAGGCTTTTATAAAAAAAAAAACCCTGTTCAATAACTACATATTAAGTTTTGGTAAACTTTATGACTACAAAATATTATGGATACTGCCTAGTTTAGAATTCATTGACCTCTCTATGTAAATGGCACAAATAAAGGTGAGGATGCCCTTTCAAACGTACATAACACTCTCATTCTCAAAGGGCAGATTAAAAGAAGAGTAAAATCTGTATTGTTAAATTCTTTGTGTCAGTTCTGAAAGAAAACTAAGAGATACAAATACAAAAGTAGAAAGAAAAATTCTGCACATTTACCATTAGCATTTCTTTTTATTTGGAGACAATGTTACTATTAAGTAACACATCTTTCTGAAATGGTAACATTACTTTACAATTTAATGTGAAACTGCTAGATTCCTTCTTGTAAGTTTAACTGTGACTTGCAATCAAGCAATTTACCCCATCAGAGAAAGTCACAATTTCCAAAACTGAAGTCTTAACAGTAATAAGAAATAACGTTTCAGATTATTTTGTAGAGATTAAAAGGAAAACAGGCTAAGGTTTCATTATTAAGGAATTATACCACTTATTAGTTGGTGTTTCTCCAGTTCTGCTATTCTTTCTCCAGAAAAAGAAATTAAGTGTTCGGCCTTTCTCAGAGAGAAATTTGGATTCTAAAACAAAACACTTTTTCACAGACTTATAGAGAACTGGATAAACCAGATGTTCCAGACAATTAAAAACCTATGAAACATCTGTGGCTATATCTACATCACAGTTAGAAAGCTGTTCATGACATGCCAGAATAAAAGCAACCTTCTTGTGTGATCCACTTGCCTTAGAGGTGATGTTGCATATGACTATTATGTTCAGGTACACCTCATAATGTGGTAAGCAGAAGACACTTTTGGTGCTCTACAGTGCTATTACTATTTGCTTACTATCTTCATAGTCTGATCTTGCTGTTATCCCAAGAGAAGTCCAGAAAGTACTATAGTGACATACATGAACAACTAGGTACTAAAGATAGTTTTTAAGCTTCAGTATGATTATAGCTTTGTGGTCAATGGAAGCCACATTTTGGCAAATTCAGTGGATATGCTCTGACCTTCCATACCTGCTGTCGGTGATCAATGTGCTGAAGCATTCAGAGACGTTTGTTTTGCTTATTGCATTTCCAAAGGTTTCTACGTCATTTGTCACATACAATAACAATATAACTGGGCTGCTTTGACTGCTACTGAGACCTTCTATCACTACTTCATACACAAAAGTATATATAAATATGATTATACTAATTGTTGTCATGAGACAGATGGAAATGTTTAAAATAATACCTAGACTAGTGCACATTCTTTGTAGAAGCATACACATTATCTACTTACTAATGCATTCAGGTAGAGGTTTGTCCCAGTGGCCATTTGGTTGACAAATTAAAACTGAAGAGCCAAATAAAAAATATCCAGGATTACAGTCATAAAATACCACTGTGCCATATGTGAAATTTCCATGTTCGATTTTACTTTCTCTTATAGAATTTGCAGGAATTCCAGGATCAGAACAATTTACCACTAGAAAAGAAAAAGAGTACAGGCTTCATCATATAAATACAGTCTACTAAAACTGTCTTTACAAGGTCTCCTATCGTTTGTATGAGAAAATTCCAATATGTTGTTAAACTGATTTTTTATATAATGATACTGAAATAGAAAGATGATATGAAACCAGGAGATGCTAAAAACAGCAGATCCTAAACTTAGGGCAGATAAAAGGAAATATTTTTCGAGTGTGATGATGCTGTAAAAATATTTGCTACTAGAAGTGACTGGACATACTAATATATTTAATTTATACTCTTTCCTTGTCAGAAATTATTGCCCACAGCTGGAAATAGGTGATGGGCCTAGAGATGTTTGGTCTAACCCACACAGCCATGCAGATATATTCCTCTACTAAAATTTTGATAATGGAGCACCTTTGAGGCAGATGTTCTGAACTAAAGGGCACAGGGTCAGTTAGGTAAGACTGTGATAATTCTGCTAGAACAGGGAAATATCCCAGAAAATGGGTACGTGCTTTTAAAAACAGGAGTATATTTTGATGGTTAAGAATACTCACAGATTTTCTGAGTACTTAACTACTTTAGGAAACATATGTTTGAAAATCAAAAGTTTGATTTTTTTAAAATTATTTTTTAAATTTTTCTTTTATTTGTGACTTACTGCTGTCTTATGAAAGCAGTGTAATACTTGTTTTGAGGATCATGGAGATTTAACATGCAGTAGTTTCCATGCAATAAACTCCTCTCGTCAAGTAAACACATTGCTGCCTACTAAAAGTTACTTTAGAAAACTACAATTCAAGTAAAAATTACTATCCCTACATCCCTATAATGAATTGCATGTTTATATGCATACACATGTATGTACATATGTACAAATATATATATCTGCATGTGTATGTGCATGGTTGTGTGTACATAAAAGTATCAAAGTATGCTAAAATCATCTGTAATATAGAAAGAGGGAAGTTATTGCCAGATGTAATTTAAGATCACTTTTCCTACCTACATCACTAAAAGTATATATTTTATGGCTCACATACTTCTCTATAGTCATTATCCTAAATGGAGTATGCTTCTGTGCTTCTCCTAGCAGTTCTCAAATATTAGTACCACAAAACTAGAATACATATATTTTCAAGGACCAGAATAAGTTTCTGGCTGAATTTAACTTCAATATTAAATGACAAATCCGTTTTTGTAGTTATATTGCTGGACAGTGTTGATTTTTTTTTTTCTCCTAGAGGAAAACTTGAGCTATATTTCTGTTTTCATGTTTGTAGACAAGCATTTTATAACAACAGAACATTCATCTTTATGCTATTGAGCATGTACTTAAGCAATGAAAATTATTTATTAATAAATCTGGAGTACTGAACACTTGCAAGGTAACATATATTTACTTCAATGTAAATAGAACAAATCTGTATTAACTAGAATTGATTTCACTGCACATTACAGATACCAGTAATAAAGTTCTACACAAAGTTGGTTCTTTTTATTTTTATACTCTGTTCTGCAACCAGTTGAAGATTTCAAAACTGTGTAAAATGTCAAAGAATAACCTGATAACCTTATTTACTGACTGCTACTAGCCAATAACATATCAGACAGTTTGGCACATTAATCTGCAGTACCAGAACACCGAGATGTTTTATAGCAACTGAACTGAAAATGAGATTTATTAGGTACCCTTAATACACAGTATATGCTTAGTCTTATAAAGTTAAAAAATAGTAATTTCAACTTCTCATCAATAAAAAGGTCCTTGGAAATGCAGTTTTCTGAACTATTTGGAAGTATTGCTTAAAGCAAGGTGATCAAAGGAAACTAGAGAACACCTACAGCTATAAAATTACCATAAATATATAACATGACTTAGGCTGTGTACAGATAAAAATCTACAGAAGCTGCTGGGAAGATGCTGAAAAACAATCAATACAATTTCTGTATATGTGCAAGCAGGTTACAGCAAAAAGTACATTTTTTTCTAAATGAGAACAATTACAACATTTTAGAAGCACTTAACAGACTTGAAAAAGACAACAGTGGTAAAACCTTTCTAAATGTGCTTACAAAGAACCAAACAGAACTAATTTTATAATATTAATTTCAGTAGAATAATTTTTAATATGATATCCAGAAGTACTGAGAACCAGCCAAATTGATTATGCTAACAAATTAGAATAATAATTTAAAAAGATGAGCAGTTAGATCAATGGAAACATGAAAGGAAGAAAAAAAGGTATATTTTCTTATGCACCTATTAGAACAACATTGGCTAAAAATGCAAAGAACCTTTCTTGGGGTATTTCAGCTCTTAAATATCTCTGCGTAATTTTTCATAAGAAATTTGCAGAAACAATTTTAAAAAATCAATACAAACTACAGACACATAAGCAAATTTCTCTGCAAAAGTTATTCCGGCAGCCTGAATGTAGAACAGACCTAACAGAAAAATCACAGAATCATAGAATCATGAAACATCGTCAATAATTTGATGCCTGTTATTAACAGAGGCATCATTTTGCCTTGACATTGCCCATTTACTTTCCATTTATTCTTCAATCTTCATTTTTCAATTAAGTTTGAAATATGCAAATACTTGCATTCTTACCTTTACATATTGGAGGTGGGTGGCTCCACTGCCTGTTAGCCTGACACTGTGCTTTGGTTGGTCCTTGCATAACATACCCAGTATTACATGAGAATGTTACAATGTCATTGAAGTTGAAACCGTTTCCACTTGTTCTTCCATAAATAGGACTACCAGGGTGACCACAGCTAACAGCTAGCATAGCACAAAACAAAGAAACAAGAAACAAACAAAAGAGTGCTGTTATCACTTTTCAAGATTTAGGATACAATTAATAAACATAATAAACATTATCATCATTATAGAGTAGTATTTTAAAGTTTTGATATAAGACACTGAGTACTTTCCATGAAAGATTAATATTTCTCTGAAGTAAGAACTAAGACATATTTTAGTAAATATTCAGCAATTGTTGAAATTGTTTAAATAAACTGAATAGAATTTGCCATGCATTAATCAAGGCAAATGAAGAAAACTTTTCTGAAGAATCAGGAGAAAAGCAAACACTTGATTTTCATTACAAGTAGTCTGAAACTGAAAGGAAAAATGTTTCAGAATGTTAGTTCTTCAGCTATTATTTCTTATAAAAATGTTATTAGTCTTGACTCACTCTGTTTTATCTCTAAGGCCTAACTACTTAGTGATGTTAAAAAATTTATGACTAGATATATGAAATATAATGGGCAATGTGAAATTTCCTTGTATTTATACATGAACTGACTACAAAATGTAAAGTTCTTTTTCTGTGTCCACGAAGACCAAAAATAGTAAGGAAAATAAAACATAAATTACTTTCCCCAAAACAAGTCAAAAAAGGTATGAATATTTTATTCTATGTTTTAAGAATCTGCAGTTGTTGATAAACAAAATGTTCATCAGTAATTTAAAATGAACAAACACACAGAGAACAGAGTACCTAATTCTCAAATTTTTATTACTTTATAAACTTCACTATTTTTCAAAATTAATTTCGTTAGGTCTGATAAATACATATTGTTTTTCTGTGTGTAGAATAGTCTTATAGTGATAACTGTAAAAGAAAATCATTCATACAGTCTAAGATAAAATTTTTAGCAACATCAAATAAGTGAAAATGGTCCTTAAGAACTAGTATAGCATACAGACAAGTCACAGTATATTCTAAGGATGACATTTAAATTTAGTTCTGTATGTTCTATTAATATCGCTAAGTAAGCTGTGTTAGCTAAATATATTATCTTTCTGTTACTGGTGTCAGAAATTTGTATATAAGGAGTTGCATTTTTTTCCCTAAAAGAGTGATTGTAATCATACAGTGAACTGTTGACATTTTTAAAACTGTGAGGCAACAACGTGCATTCAGCCTACAGAGATGTGTTTAAATATACATATCATTACAATAAAAATTACTCTTGTGAAAAAGTAAGTATGAAATTTGCATAAAATTTTGAATCATTCTCATTCATATACAGTAGCAATACAGAAGAGTAGCAATAGATCTTCCCACTGTATAAGCAAGAAGAATAGTGAATTCAAAGGTGAAAAGGTCAGAATAATTATATTTAAACACATTATCTCAAAAATTCAATTAAAACATCTACAGTTAGATGAATAGATGAAGGTGGACTGTTTTCCTACACTTCACTTGAACCTTTGATCTGAAGTGTATCTGTTCCTAAATACCTATCAGAAAGCCATAGGCAGCTGTTATTTATAGGACTCTTTTGCAAGTCTAAGATTTTTCCTCAAGTCTGGTGTCCTTTTTTGAAGTGCTGTAATGCACATACCCCTGTATTCAAACAATCAGCTTCTATTCAATTAAAGAAATAAAATATGGCTATTCTCTTTCTTTTTGGCACATCAGAAACTCATTTCTTTTTCCAGTTCTAACACTGATACTAGCATTTTAATTTATAAATTGTTGACTAATAGAGTTTCATTTTATTGGCTTAATAGTTACCTATAGAGAAGTGTGCTGATCTGAAATGTAATATAAAGAAGTAATGATTTATTATTGTATCATAAAGTGGAAATGAAATGAAGAAATGCAATTATTATAGTAGTGTTATGTATAATTGTATGTTATATAAAGTAGAGAGTGAGCAGTAGGAGTAGTGAAATAACATTATGCATTACGATTCATCACTCAGGTAATTTCTGCTACAAAAATATAGCTATAAAAATATCTATATTTAGATAGATATATATATATTTGGAGGCGGACTAATACATTTTCAATACACAGATATTACTGAAACATAGTTTTAATTTGCCAGAGAGTCCTTTCAGAACTCTCAAGTTTTCCTAAATGGAATACAGCAATTTCTGTTAGTACTTAATGGTATTTAATGTGATACGATGACACAAAAGGAGCCCTATTAACAAAATTAATGCTGAAAGTCCAAAGCTCAAATCAGAAAAGAAAAAAACAATAACTGTGTGAAGATGAAAAAACCCAGTATGTTTGTCACAGCAAACATTTTCATCAGCTGTGCTGACAGTGTAATTCCAGGGTATCTGCTTATCTAACTACTGCAGTTAAAGCCACTGGAGTATTTGGGTGCCTAAGTCTCATCACTTTTTGAAGAAGTTTCACATTCAGTGTAAAAATGACAGGTATTTAGCAGCTAAAAGATGCAATGGAAATTTTAAGTGACAACAGTAAACTTCACCTAACACATGAACCACAAATTTTAGCTGGCTACACACATTAGAGGATCTGCTTTAAATTTTATTGTTGAAAAATGTACTAAGTTGCAAAGTCATTCCTCATCTTGTCTGACAGACATTCCTGTAATGTGAACCGTATGTATTGCCATGCTTACTTACGCACACAGGACGGAAGCTGACCAGACCAGTTGTGATCCTGTTGACAGATTCGTACAGAAGAACCAATCAACCGAAAACCAGGACTGCACTGGTATACAACTGTATCTCTGTATCCAAAATTTTCTCCAATTACTTGACCATTGACAATGAGATCTGGAATTCCACAGTGGCCAGCTAGATATTTCAAAGTAAGTTTAAAAAAAAAGGAGTAAATTTTTTATATATATATAT
>VWZY01000209.1:298389-351978 GCA_013399075.1 Chloroceryle aenea
ATATATATATAAAATATCAGTAAACATTAAATAATTAAAACAAAGAGATGCTGAATATCTTTCATTTTTTTTTATTGACTTAATTCAAAGTTTTACTTTTATTAACTTGGGGAAACTGCAGTATTGTCATTTGTACAGGTAGCATTGTATACATATAAATCTAACAAAAAAGACACTGTAGCAAAGAGATTAAATGCTATATATGTTTTAAAATTTCTTTAAAAAATACAAATATCTCATTTTTATTAAAATCTGTAAAATTCTATATTTTCTCTATTAGTTTTATTTGGGTTAAGACTAAAAGTGAACATTACACCATTATACTTTTAAAGAAGTATTTTAAAAGCCATATAAATACAAATAAAAATGCAAAAAAAAAAATAATCTAGGGCTAGAAACTTCATATAAAAATAATAATTGAAATTCTGAGATTTTCCTATAATTTACATATGGCAACTTAAGCCTCATATAATATTTCAACACATGAACAGCTATAAAGCTGTCTGGATTTCCAATTTAGGTGGCATGAGAATAAATTTTAAGTGTAATTTGACTCCTTTTGAAGAAACAGAAGCCCAAATCTGGTACTATTGAAGGGTATGTTGTTCCCTGGTTTTCCCCTCCCCGTTTCCCTTGGTGTTACATAAGGACCAGGCACCCCTGAAATTGGTTTTGTTTTCTGGGATAAAATGGCATAAGACACATTCATAACATTTTTATCAAGAGCACTTCTTTAATACTCCAGGAAACTCATTATCTGTTCAATAAATAGTAGACTTTCTTGAAAATATCACAAAGGGCCCAATTTTCTGTCAGAAGTGCAACCAGACAGTTTGCAGTGTTTCAGACCATGTTCAAGGAAATAATTTTCTACCTGCATTTAATTACAAAATTTGACCTGTTTTTTAATTAAGGTTTTAGTGTTGATTTGTAGAGTAGAAGCAAGAATACATCACCAGAGAGGTCAAGCTCTGTTTCCTGTGCAGGAGATGTAAAACGGAAGTAACACATTAGGTGACTAAAATCACACTGCAGTTTCTGCAACTGTGCACAGATATTACAGAAACATGCAACAGCAACAGGTGAAAACATTGCAAATGCTCTGAGGGTCTTGCCTAATGTCTCTGTCTAGCAGAGGTGATGGATTCAGCCCTATTTGTTTCATTTTCGAAATACCATCTGTCATACAGGTGCATGTGGTAAGCACTTCAATATGTTTGCTACTGAAAGTGTATGAAATGGTGCATACATAGTCCCTGTTAAGAGAATGTTTGAGAACATTACTGAAATTTCCACTATTTTATGCAGCTGAATAAATTCCCTAGGTTGCAATAAAGTCTGAGGCTCAGTATTTTCCAGAAGTGTTTTCATTTGCTTTATTTTCCCACTCTATTTCACACATCCAGAGTTAGTTGCCCTCAGAGAAAATAAAGACCTTTTGGTTATAATATCTGCTATCACTACTTCTCTGATACAAAGACAGACAAGGAAGAAAAAAGAACGAACCCTCAAATCAACAAAAAGCCCCATGACCATCAAGACTCATCTAAAAGAGTAATCATCACTTAGTTTCTCTTTCATTTTACTCTAATTTTGTTGTATTTCTTCTAAAAGCAAGGTGTTTACTTTTTCTCATGACTACTAGTAGAATTCTTCCCTTTCTCATAAGATACCTATGAAGAAAATAATTCTCAAATATTCATTATATATCAAGGATATGCTCATATTCACTACTGCGTATCCCAGTAGTTTTTATGATGAATTGTCCCATTAATTGTTTTCAGGACATCCATTTAAACTTGTATTTTAAGGGATTTGTGACAAAGAAATATATTTTTTTTCTTCTTAACATTCTGAAATGAATTTTCGAAGTGTCATTCAGTAGACTTTTATGTTGTTCTTTGTGTTTGCATCTAAATATATATAGTTGCCTATAGGTGTCTATATATATAGAGTGAGTTTGGGGTTTTGAAGAGGTTTTTTGATTGTGGAAAGTTTTCAAAGCTTTCAGATTACTGCCGAGTCTTTGATCGTCTGAGAAGAACAAATACTGCACATGTATAGTTTTCTAAGGAACTGTCTTTGTTTCTGAATGAGACATACTTATTGTGCAATGACATCAAAGACCAATTGTATTCCTTCATTTTACCTCAAAGCTGTATCCCTAAACCCCTTTTCCACTCGCTTGAATTGATATATATATCATCTCCCACAGAACTGATGTTAATTTTACCACACTGGTATAAACACGGTGAAACATGTGATTTCACTAGTTGCAAAAAATAGTGCAAAGCCATAAGGGGATGTAATTTAAAATCTGTTTGCATTTGAGAAGTATGTCATACTTACCCCAGTTCAATCATTATGGAAGAGGAACATTTTAGTTGTAAAATTGGTTAGAATAAAACTGAAGAGAATCATAAAACTTATTGTTATAATAACTAGACTTCATTCAATATATCCATAAGGTGTGCCTAATGGTCTTCTGCAGTGAGATCGCTAAATTATTCCTCCTAAATTCAATCCAGATAAAAAACTGCTTGGGAGCTAAGCTCTGAAAATAGAGTGTTTTTGCTGGGGACAGAATGAAAATACTGCAAACTGGGTATCATATAGAGAGCTCTCTGTAAATACAAACAAAATCTACCAGAAAAACTATGACAGAAAAATTTAAACAGATGCAAAAAGATAAGGAAGTAGAGAGAAAAGGAGTGAGGAGAAAAAATTGAGTACTGCTGGGAAAGCAAAGAGGTTTTTTGTTACTTGTCAGGAAATTTATTTTGCAAATAGATGAGAAAGCACTTAAGAAATACTGATTCTGTTACCAATTTACACTCCTGTATAAACTACCAATACTTATTGTCAGTTTAATCATTGAATATTTACTTGTAATGGAAAAAAGATTTATTGATACTTCTGTTCTCTAATGGAATTTCATTTTTTTATCACCAAAATAATATTCTAAGACCAATTACAATCAATTATAGAGCTGCTGTGGTCACCTAGGAAGGTTATTGGAAACAAAACATGAAAAAAAGATAAGATTTGTGGGAAATATGGAACAGAGGAAGTGGTTCAATCAGTAAGATCAATATTGTACTTCTGCAGTTATCAGAATGAATGAGAAGAAAAAAAAAAAAACAACACAAAAACACTCTTGCATGGTACATAGCAAAATACAAACACATAACCTAATAGAATATTTACACTAGGTTAATATTCTAGACTACTTTAAACTAGGCTATTCTAGACTGTCTTCAGGATAGTCTTGATCATTTTTAGTATCTTTATTTTAGTGCTGAATTGTAAGACTGAGAGTAGTTCCATGTTTTCTATGATACAGATGCAAAAGACCTATAAAGCATTTTTATTAATCTAGTTGAGGCTGCCAGATCTTAATGTAACCTGCAATTTATAATACTGAATCAAAAGACTTTAAAATTTTGAGATCTTTAAAGCAATGTGTGAATGCTACAAAGAAAAGATGAAATGTGAACATTTTATGGATTAGCAGATTTGAGGGGGGAAATAAACACTGTAACATTCTCAATTTCCAATGTAGAAAAGCTTGAGAAGAATCACTACATAAAACAAGAAACAAAATTAGTCAAAAAGTAGGAATGAAGGATATTAATAACATGTGAGCACTAAATAAATTACCTAACTTAACATGAAATCCAGCTCCAGCAACAAAGCACGAGCATAATAACTTAGACTGAGAATCCTTAAAACCTCAGCTGCAAATTAGGTTTCTTTTCTGCAGGTTAATCGCTGAGATGCAAGGGTAGGAATAAATGAATGCAGAATCTTTACATTAAATGAGTAACACGTGCCTGTGCTTATTTTAGCTGTCAATAAAGTTAAACATGAGCACAGCAGTGAAAGAAATCTATGTATCAACATATTTTTGAAAAAAAAAAAAAAAAATTAGTTTATTATTCAACAAAGTTAATTAACCTGTCAAGATAAGCTCATTTGAAGACAGAAGAATTATTTTGCTGGAATTTCTTTCTTCTCTAGAGGGCTTGCAATACTTATAAGGATATATTTTTTTTACATCCTCCTGTTCACAAATAACATCTTCAGGAAATCACAGTATTGAAATGATACTGGCACAGCCCTGGACAAATAGGGGTTTGGGGTCTTTCTCCTGCTAGTTCCAGAAGATCCTCATCTTGCCAACTGTTCAAACTAATAAAACCATTCAGGAAGAATGCAAATCTTTCAAATCTTTTTTAATCCATGTCCCATAAAGGGAAGTTGTCTATCTGAATTCCTTGAAATGGCTGAATAATTCTTTAAAGATGAAAAATCTTTACATCGACAGATGTTTAAAAACAGTAAAGAGGAAGAAGTTAGTTGCTTGTTTGTTTTTCAAAAGTTTTAAGAATGAAAACAGTGTCAGAAAAGCTACCCTTCAGAGGACACAAAGCCTCAGAAACCTTTCAGAGACTGAAAGCTGCTTAAAAAAAAAATATAAATACTACAGTTCCTTTGTCCTTGCCTCATAAATATACACTGACTTCTGTGTCTGCATACCTTCCTTGCAAAAGAATTGCAAGGTAACTTTCCAGCTCTATTGTTCTACCTTCTCTTCCAAATACATTAATAGCACATAATGTAAATATAAAAATATAATTTTTTTGTTTCAGCACATACATAAATATAGTATATTTTAATACCTTCAGTTGTAATTATCTAACCTTCCCACTCGTGCTTTCATTCACAGAAGTTAATCCTTTATCACATTATGTTTCAGTTATGAATCAACTGGAGGTGCTGAACGGCAGATCCTTACCTGTTCCACAAACCTCTCCACAGCACTGATTCATTCATGCACAGCAGTCTTCACTGTCAGCTTACATGGTTACTCTGCCCCAGTCAGTAAGTCTACTAATCTTTTTACCCCATTACCAGCATTACTCTGTAGAGAACTACTGAAAAAGTGTTTTCTCATGTCATCTTATTCCTTTATAAGTAGCAGGTTGTCACCAATGACTCATTAGTTTTTAGAACTGGTGTATTTGTATAAAAAATGTTGAGTAAAACTGGTATAAAAATTCCTCAGCTAACAGTCACAGGCTATGTCTAGATTAGCATTTTGGTTCAGATCCTCCTTGCAACTTCTGAATGTGCTGGGTGGGTTCACTATGAACAAATTTTTTTCCTTACAGAAGCAGCACACTGAGAAGCTCACCTCTAGGTGCACAAAAAAGATTTCTTTCTCCTTTCAGAGAGAAAGGGCTGAAAAATATTGACAGGTCCTTTTGACAGCTTAGAACCATAAGCGCAATGACTACATTCAGCCCAGAATACTAGACCAGTTCCTGTCCAAGGAACATTTTCAGAACTGTATGTAATACACATGTAGAGAATTCAGAAACAATTGTCTCAGTCTGTACCTTTCTACTGATTATTTTTAAATGCAGATAAAGTCACAGTATGTGAGGTTTACTACTACTCTTAGGAGAAGGATGAAAGGTATTCCTGGTACTATTCTATGGTGTGTATGAACAAATGCTAACTTTTAATGCTCAATCTAACCCGATTAGCTTTTTTGCCAATACTCATCTTTGCTGAAAACTCCTCTAGAATTAGTCATATATTGAAGGCAAAACTCTGTATGTCTTACTGATCAAGTAAATGTAATTTTTTATTTTTCTATTTTAATTCATATGGATATGTAGCATTTTATAGAGGTCTGTTTAGTTCTCTGAGTGCATTAAATATAACATTATTTAATAACATCAAGATTAACATCAAACTATGAGATCTTATAGACCTTTAAAAATGTTATCATATTTCATTGTTCATCTTGATTTCAGATTTCTTAATATCAACTTGCAGAACTGAATACATATATTATTCCAGTAATTATTGATTCTTCTAGGACATATATAGGAAATGACAGCAGTGAATTTTGGTAAATAGGGGAGACAATATCAACAGATCTTTTCAGTCAGTATGTTCAGACATCAGGAGGAACTGAGAAGAAATTAAGAAATGATAGTTAAGTGTAGTCAAGCTGAGATGAAGAGGATGGATTCACAACTTAAAGAAATGTTAAAAACTGGAGTAAGCTCACCAATCAGGGAGAAAGAAAAGTTTCTGTATCTTTCCTCTAATGAGGAACAAGATATTTGTGCTTTTTTGTATACTATATATCATGTATATTATATTCTATTTCTGTAAGTAAAATTTTTATCCATGCTCTCTTCAACAACTTGCCATCATTAAAGCTTTCAAGATATATGTTCAAACATTTATTGTAGTCCTATTCATCTGATACAAAAGGTGTCTCTTAAATTACTGCTTTCTCCTCTAGTTATATAGTTGTTTTAACTGTTTATTGTTGTGGGACATTATATTGTATGAACTTAATAATAATGAATCTCTTATGAGAAATAAATAATAAAAAAAATCATCTGAAAATTGATTACATATGGGTCATCTTTTATGTTTCAAGTAAAGCTTATGCAAACTATCTGTATTATTGTTTCCATTACATTTCTATTTCTACAGGCAAATGTAGGAGAAATTCAATGCATTCTATGTTGATCTTCACATGCCATGAAGATATTTTGGCAAAATTTTTAAAAACAAGTATTTTTCTAGGGTTTTATTCACAAATAACAGACAACTTTGCGCATTTTAGATTCTCCAAAATGCTAGAGCTATAATCTTTCTTTTTCCCCCTCTCTGCTACGTGGTTTTCACTGTAAAAGTGAGACAAACAAAGCCTGCCTGTTCCCCTCAGCCTGTCTGCTCCACCTCATCAAGAAACATTCCAGCTTCAGACTTGTACTCTAATAACCAACACTTTTTTCTCATCCATAAGTCATTCATCTTAAGTGAAGAATTGCACTGAATAATGATGGATTACAGAAGGAAAATTATTTGGGATGAAGAGTAGTATAAAAAAATTAGCCACAACCTGCAGCAAATCCTGTATTTCATGTATATACTAGTTTATATTCTTCTGAAAGTCTCAGATTATGGATATTCTTTTATATTTTCATGCCCCCAGAAATGATAAGGTAAAATAAAACTTTTATATTGTACTCTAAAATCAGAACACTATCCTAGCTTTGATTACAACTGAAACCAAAATGCTAGTTGCATATATAGTTAAAATCAATGTCTACAGTTAACATAATAACACAGAACAAGGTACACATGATAATAATTTTTTTAAAAAGCCTGAATTTTTTTCACTGAGATCACATCTTCTTTTTAATCAAAATGATTTAGAGACTGGTGTTTGGGTATTTTAAATAAGTGAAGATACCCAAATATTTATAACTAAAGGGTGTCAGATTCTATAAATACTATCTGGATAGTGATTTTCTCTTACAAAATAAGGCTGCAGTGCTATAGCCAAAGTTTTAATAAACATTAATTTATTTGTATATTTTGTGAGTGTACAGAATATTGCTGTCAAATAGTCACTGAGTTCAAGTCTACCACATGGATATTTTACTGAGGATATGTATTAAAGCTGACACACCTGGAATAAATCAGTCTTGCTGCTTGTGTACAGGTCTACTTTAAAGACATATGCAGAAATCCAGTGACACAGGTTTTGCATGTTGTGAAGATACTGAAAAAGGGATTCAGTCTTGTAGAAAGGTAACCATAGTTATCCTTGATAACTATGAAAAACTACCCAGCCACAGATACTTTTAAACTGTATAACCCTCTTCAATGTCTGTGCTAATAGAAAGAAGCAAGATGATACTCTTTGTTTACTTTTGTACATTAAAGAGAAAGAAAATAGGCAGTCAAGACAGTAGTATCCATACCTAAACATCGGGTCTCGATTCCACTCCAGAGTCCAGAAGACAGACATTCCCTCACTGCAGAGCCAACTAGCATGTATCCTGAGTCACAAGTAAATATAGCTGTAGATCCGTATGTGATCTGAGTTCCAATCTTATTCCCATTTGGAGGTGTAGGAAGCTCTCCACAAGAAATAACTTCATGGCAAAAGCAAAACAAACCAGAAACAAAAAGCTGAGTATTGCAAACATACAATAATACTTAGCAACTTGTAATACTTATCAACCAGTCAGATAAACTTCGTAGCTTGAAGTATTTTGCTCTGAAGAAATAATAGAAGAAAAACAACACATACAAAAACTATTAGTTCCCCAGAAGTAATACTTAAGAAAGAGGAGAGAGGGACCAGTTAAAATTGTCTCTGAAGTTCAGAAATACTGTTCTGAACATTATTAATTGCTACTTAATTAACTTGGTTTTATCCATGACTTTTTCTTAGCATTGGAATATCACAGTTGTTGTCATTTAAAAAATTATGTTTATTTGAGAAGATGTCATTTTCATCTTCTAATTCATAATGAAATTGTTGCCCTAGGATTCACACAATACATTGCTATAGTAAGTAAATGATGTATGTGGAATTCTTTCCTATTTATGATTCAAAGCATCTTAAGCATCAAAATATCTACATACACACAGAGCTATGGATACACTAGCAGAGTTGAAGTATTATAATTAACTTTTAAAAATCCTCTAAATTATAAATGAAATTTCCAGTAGGTTATAAAGAACTCCAAATTAAGGTTAACTTTCAATATAATTAATATTGGAACTGCATTTCTTAAGCCTTTTTTTTTTATTAGTTGCAAATATATTCTCAATAGCTTCCAAATATATTCTAACCCAGTTGTCTGGTTTATCTGAACACTTTTTTTTCTGCTTTTTAGATATGTATGGATTTATAAACATGCATACATATACAGACAGATTCAATACATACACCAAAAACCGCAGTCATATGCTGTTCTATCAGAGTGTGGTGTTATTTCACAAAGAGAGGAATTGTAAGGTTTACTTTGAAATACCCACAACCACACAACTTTGAAAAACAGATGTCCTTTTTTTTTTAAAAGTAACCTGCAATTTCAGGTTATAAGGTTACCAGGTAATGGTAGTAATGATGTGGACTTCCACACTATATGGTAACCAGCTAAAAGGAGAGATTATTTTATTTATCAAGTCTACAGACAGGATACAAAGTTTTTGCAATTTTCTAGACTACACAGCATTCCTGACCTACAGAAATATATAGGAAAACATCCTCTATCACTTCTTTCTACCTTTATAGATGTAGACTTCATAGAAGTGTGCTTACAGGTATTTCCTTGTCACTAAACCTAATGGATTACATTTGTAAATACCAACCTTTTGGATATCCAGGAATTCCAGCCAGAAAACATTTTCCTAATTAACTGATTCCAATATTTAATTAGTTAAGCTTTAACTCAGCCAAATATTTTTATCTGAAGTCTGTACAGCAGATGCAGATACAACATGTACTCACTTTGGCAGTAAGGCCTCTCATTTCTCCAACTCCAGGTGCCATTAGCAAGACACTCGATAGATGCTGGTCCCAAACCATAATACCCTGGATCACAGCTGAAAACTACTTTTGTTTTATACTCATAATGTGAACCATTCACTATTCTCCATCTTCCATGTTCCAGCGTAAAAGAGTTGATGCTTGGACAGGTAACAACTTCCAATATAACAAAAATACATAGTTATTTATGTCTTACTACAGGCAAATTAGGAAAATCTGTACCATTCTTATTTCAGAAATATATTTTATATACAGTGACATAATATTTGAAGAGTAAGTCTGCATTTGAAGTTGCCCGTAGTTAGCAGGTATGAGTATGCTCATTTAATTCTTAATGAACAATGCTCCAGTTATCAAGCAGTGACTCTGTACACAAAGCTATGCGATTGGTGTAGACAGAATTTATACCATGGTTGCAATCACTGTAGACTGATAGAGACACTTTATTATAGACATCAGAATCTTTATTAATAGCTACATTTCAATATAGGAATTATACTTCTACCCAGGGAAGTTTTATGAGATCTTAAAAATATATTTGGAGAGGCTGCACATTCGTAGCAGATTAAAAAAAAAAAATCCATATCCAAGATGTTTTTTCAGCAGTTACACATTTTTATCTCATGTCTTAATTCTATATGTTCTTCCTTCAAAAGAAACCAAACTTTCTACTACCGTAATCTAACAGCAGAAGGTTAACCAGTCTAACTTTTCTCCATGATAAAATGGCACAGAGGAAAATGATACTTTCTCTCCATTCAGATTGGTTCTTTAGATAAAGGCAAAGGCATGAGGGAACACAATTCACAAGGACAAGAAAAAAAAAAAGAAAAAAAAAAAAAGAAAAAAGGGAAAATATTTGAAAATTATTCTAGGGTATGTTTTCTTTCCTTTCCAAAATTCATTGGGTGAGATAATCCAAATTTTAATGTGCATCAGACACTCTGATATTTCTATATCAGTTGTATGATCATCTGAGTTTTCATACCCTGTTTATAACTGATGGTATCCACTTCTCTTTGGGACTGAACATGCATTTTGTCTTCAGTGATGTTCCCCCAGTTTAGATGGTGTAGGATTATAATGATGGGCTGAATATAAATAATAAGCAGCAGTATCAAACAAGTATCCCAGAGTAACAGACACTGCAGTTCTGGATAGTAAATAGGATTTGTTAACAGTATATGAACCGTGCAGCTCTCACCGGTGACATGGCTTTTATATAAACCTTTGCAACCATTACCTTTGATTTAGCTGTAAGTTCATTATCAGATTTAATTTATTCTATAATGTATTCTCTAGTGCTTTTCTTCTGTCAAAGAATTATATGTATCTCAGATATATACATTCCAAATATGTATTTCACAATAATTTAAAACCAGCAATCATTCACAGATTAAAGTAACCTGAAGCTGAAAGTTTGAATAATGTTAAGATTTATGTGTTGGATAACTAAACAAAGCATACAACCAGGTTCTTATTCATTGGAGAAGTTATACATGTTACTTACCTACACAACGCGGTGTTTTATTGTGATTGCTCCAGGTACCATCTGGCTGGCAGACTGCAGTAGTCATTTCTTTGGCTGAGAGTCTATAGCCATCATTGCAAAAATAAGTAACGCGAGTACCAACTAAGTAATCGGTAGTTAATATCCCACCATTTAATGGTGCTTTAGGAATTCCACAAGATATTGCTGAGTACAAAGAAAGACATAGTTATTTTATATCTTCTTCATGATAAACTTCCACTCATCATATTTTGAATAAATACAAGACTTATTTATCTTATACATAGCTTACACATATTGATTGTTCTAATATATGTGAATCTCAGACCTACAGTCATGTCTAAAAAAATTAGAGGTACTATGATTTACACATCAGATGTTTGTTCCAGATCATTTTAAAAGTGCTTCAGCTTTTTTTTTTTGAGAAATTCATAACTCATCTGTTATCATACCTAAGCAGATATTCCCTGTATTCTCCTTCTTTAATGCTTTATATAATTTGCATAACAAACACCAGTCATGTAACACTTATGTGTGTTCCTATAGAAAATTTAGATTATTGAGCTAGAGAATTCTTCTGGATATACTAGTATGCTTTAAACTTAGTTTACTTGACATCTCTACCTACAATTCCTGCAAAAGCATTTGCTTGTTATCCATATATGACACTATGAAATATTAAAACTGATTTCCGATAAGGACTGTGCAAGAAGACAATGCATATTTGCAAGAGAAATATTTAATAATTAAAATCAATAATCATGTAATTCTGGGATAAAAAAAAAAAAAGTAGAAAATAACCATGAGAAAAACACACATATTAAACCACTTTGAATCTTCTGAGATCTACAGTCAGTTGTAACTATTCAACCATTTATATGAATTCATTTTAATTTTTTTTCCCCCTCACATTGATATAGATTATTTTTAGTATCTGCTAGCCTTAGCAAATTCTGTTAAAATAGATTTGTTTTTCCATTACTAGGTATAAAAATTTTGCTACAGAAGCATAACCGTTAAATGATTACCTGCTATACATTTTAAGTCAGAAAATTGATGGCTTTCATTAGAAAATTAAAAAGAAAGTTTATTTGGGCATATTATTTTTAATGAAAGAATTTACCTTGACAAGCTGGGACTGGAACATCCCATGAGTAATAACCATGCGGAGACTTCCTGCATACAGCAGTACTTTTCCCAATGAGCCGAAACCCTCGATCACAAGCCCAGCGAACCATACTGTTGAGTTGTCCGCCTGTCTGACTGACAATGAAACCATGTGGAGGGGACTCTGGAGTACTACAGTAGAGAGCTTTAAACATAAATAAGAAATAAATAAAAGATGCATTAAAAATCCAGATGACAATTATTCCTTGACATTCAGTGGACATTTGATAATCAACTGAGTAAATGTCAATAAAAATTATTGTATTTTATATTATGCAGGCGTCAAGCAATACAGTATAAAGTGAAAGAATGGGGTTTTAAGGGCTTCATGTTTTAGTAGCCTCAAAGTAAAAGCAGTGATAGTTCACTTATTCAATTTTTTTCCACTATCTTCTTTTTTTAAACCAAGCAAGCTGCATAATTTTAGTTCATGATGAAATTTATTGCAATTGTATACATTTCAGTACTATAATTTATTTTTTTTCCAAGAAGGAAACATCAAGGGTAAACTGCACATTAATCTTTTCAAATTATCTTTTCATTCTGGTTCTAAATAAGGTTATTTCTTTCAACTTTGGTGATACAGTGAACTGAAAAATAGAAAATCTAAATCATATATGTGAGTGTCACCATAAATCCATAGCAAAAACACTGAATTTGCTTTTTTTGTCCATGTGGTTCATTTAAAATAATGTCCTACAGAAGTCTTACTTAAATACTATGAAAAAAACCAGCAGAATGAGAGCAAAAAGATCTTTAAGAGATATAGTAGTTATCATCTGAAAGGATTTAGGTACCTGAAGTCTCTCTGACACTAAAAATTGCTTATTTATTATACTGCCTTTTTGCTTAAATTTCTTTTAGCCCCCTTGATCATTAAGACCATGGGTACAAAGTGACTTGGTTTTGGCTACATTGACAAAGGAGTGGACCAGAAGGGTTTTATAGCCTGGCAGACAGTTAAAAATGTGTAAGAACTTATCTTGGCTTCTGATCATTTTGGTTCAAGGAGACAAGACTCTGATCAGGATGGAGACATGTGGCTGTTTGTTTATTAAAGCAACCAGCAGAATAGGCAGCAGTGTAATGTATATCAGAGCACCTACAATGCAAATATTCCTTACACTACATTGCTCCTTGGAAAAATAATACTACATTCCTTGGAAAAAACAGATACAGACATCTCTACTTCTTTAGTGTATAAAAAAAAAAATATATACTGGTATTTTCTGTGTGATACACATAGTAAATACTTCCTGTCAACCTCTCAATAGTTCTCTTGCTGGCAGTAGGAAAAGAGTTTTCAGAACTTTGTCTTTTAACATACCCATCATGCAATACAGGTAATGAAAATAGGTACTACATAAAATTTTGTGTCTAGACAACAGTGAACTTTATGTAGGTATACAATAGACATTTTAGTACTGAGAAAACTGTTGTCTCCTAAAGAAAAAGGTGACACATACTGTTTTACAGACAGTTTTGAACCTAATTTTTTTTTGACTAATTACTTTTTTTCAATAGTGAAGTAGCCAAAAGTTGAGTGAGGAAAACCAAAAAAATTGCTTAACCCACTTTGTAAAGTGAAATTGGTTTATGCCAGCAGCTTCTCTGGCATTTACAGATACTACCCCCAGTACTTTTCATTCTGTGTATTTAATGTCTTTGGTTATGATAAAAAAAAAAAAAGATTTTATGAAATTGCTGTAAATTGCAATAGATCTGCTTTAGCTTGATTAATGAATATTATTATACTGTAAAAATGTATATAATATAATAATTCTGTAAAGGCAGTTATATAAAAATCAATCTTTTTAAAGTATCTTCATACACTATTGATAAATATGTTCATTTGAATTAATAACACACAATGTTTTTTTGACATTCTAATTGATCTCTTCTAATATGGTTTGCTGCTTATGTTGAACATTAAAGATTTCAATCCTTCAGATTCTCACATTCTTCCACCTTAAAGCTCCTCCGTACTGCCTTGTTGCCACCTCTTCCTCTGTTCCAGAAAAAGTTTTAATGATGAATTGCATAAAGATCCAGTATTAAGAACAGAGGCATGTGAGTGCAAATAAATGGTGGGAGGGAGAAGGGGGAAGCTGCTTCTTTCATCTTTAGTACTGGTGTATGCCATTTTATAGTCCTGTGAAACATTTCCTTAAATCTCTACAGACCACATCTGTTTCATATGTGGTACTTTGCATGTGTGTGTGTGGTGTTTTTTTTTTTTCTTTTTCCTCAAAAGGTCGGTATCATCATGCTCACATATAAACTAGATTGGATTTCCTTTCAATCTGGGCAATCAATTTTACAAAATATAGCTTACATTACTCTTTCCACATAATAAATATGTTCCGTATTGACATTTTATACACATTAAAGAAAGGCTGATTTACATACCTATGTATCTTATTCTGAAGCCTTTTTTATTCGTGCCATGATCTGCTGACCAACGGAGAAATACTTCATGGCCATTGCTGGTTATATTTAGAGAAGATGAATAGTCCCCACTGAGAGAAATGAGCAATGGGCTATGACTATTTGGTCCTTGAAAAAAAAAGAATAATAATAAATAAATAATAATAATAAAGAAAAGCCCACAGAAAACCAAAACACCCCACAAACAAACAAAAACCACAAACAAGAAAAGGAGTTACAAAGTTGAAAAAAACCCATACAATAAATTATATGCATACAATTAATATAGATAGAAAACATCCCCAAACGAATGGTGAACTTATCTGAATTAAAAATGGAACTTGACATTACATATTATACATGAGAAAGTACATATTTGTTCAGAAATAAAACTATTACTAAACAAAATTAACGCAGTACAATCTTGAAATACAGTAACCCAACAATTTTTTTAGCACAACAAAAGCAAAAAATTGCTTAGTGAAGATTATTTATATTTACAAATCATGGTATGTATAAACAATAGAGATTACACAGGAGCATGTAAATATACACATATAGAGAAAAAGTATCATCCAAAGTTGTGCATCCTATAGTTACCATCAAACACCTCAAGTATATCAAATTCCTTTTCGGTCTGGAAGAATTCGAAGAACATGCTGATGTTATAACCCTTTTCCACAGTAATGGTCCATGCACACATCTGGAGATTTGGGTAGCTGTCAGGATATCCAGGACTCAGTATTACTCCTGTTGAATCCAGACGCATTTCATTGGCTGGACAGAGCACTGGGAAATAGAAAGACTGGTTAAAAAGCTAAAGCCTACTATTTCTGTTTCATGCAATTAAAAACAATTTAGCTTAAATATTGCTATTTTCAATGGCCTATGTGGCTAGTTTGGTCATTTTAAACATTTTTTAACTAATTCCTTAGATTATTATTGTATTAATTTTTCTGAGTCTATTAGCTCTGAAGATTATGTTTATTTCATTCAGCTTTAGACTGAAACTGTAAGAGCACTGATCCACTATTTAGCATTTGATGCAGTATTTGCATTGTATATGACAGAGAAAAGTTTAACTATGGTAACTGAAGTAATCATTCCTGAGGTTTTATCTTGGGTCTTTCAATAAATATAAATATGCTTTCAGTAACACATTCTGAGACAATGCCTCAGGAACAGCACATATGTTTGTGTTTGTCTTATCTATTATTGTATCATTTTAACATTTAAAGAAGTGCCTGAGAAGTAAGGATCTTAGTTTAAATTGTGGTTTGATATTCCTAGACTAAACTGTACCTAAATAAATGTATTGATGTTCACAAATTAACTATTCTTACAAAACAATTCAAGATCACTTTTCAATTTTAAGAACTAGATTGCTTTGAAATATTTTGACTTTTGCATAATTTTGTGCATAAAAACGGGGGAATATAGTCTATTCTTCAATAGTAACTGACCCTTCCAGTTTTTCTGGAATACAGAAAAAATGTTTATTTAGAAGACAGTAATTTTTCAACTTTCTACTGAAAACTGAGTCGAACAACGGATACACTGATGTTTAAATAACAAATAAATTGTGCACCAGTTTGAAACTTTAGGAATTAGTAAATAGTTAAATATTGTAACTTTGAAGTAGTAGATGTATCCACAATTAATTTACTATTTGCAAATAAACATTATATCATGGGTGTTTTATAGATATAGTAATTCATTAAAAATGCTAGGGAAAAAAAAGACCAACAGCAATCTGATTGGCAAAAAAAAAATGAATGAAGATGGCAGTATTTTTCATTTAATACAAATGTAAAGTAACTGTATTTACTATGGCTGATTAGGGAAAGTATTTCAGTGTAGAATATTAAGCTCAAGGAATATCACACCAACTATTAGGCTTCAGAATGGCATTTGTTTACATAAATTACACTTTTATGAGGTTGTGAGGTTTTGGGTTTTTGAGATTTTTACATTTTTTGAGATTTTTTGGTAGGACTGTATCTTGTTTTGGCCTTAACAATGAGGTAGTGTTATATTTCTCTATTCACAGTTTTCAATGAAAGGATGAAAACACACACACATACAGAAAATCTATTCTCTAAAATACACCGAAAAGAAAAGGAAGCATTTAAAGTTTCACTGAAAAAAATGTTACAATCTTATTCCATGATGTGTTAGCTTAGCATTTTTTTAAATCTTCCATATAAATTTTAATACTGTTATGTTCTAGATAAAATGAAATTATTTATTTATTTATTAAATTAAGACTTCCTAAAAAAAAAATTATTAAATTATTTCCACAAAGTAGAGTAGCAGTCCTTTAAACTCAACAAATTCATTAAAAAATTAGTAATTATTTTGCATTAATATCTGATTCATATTCACCATAACAAACAGTAATATTGGGAATACTATGAAAAAGACTGAAATATTTTCAATGTGCTATTTTATGCCAAGAAATAGTGGAGGGTATTTGAGGAATCACCATTCAGCTAGTCTGTCAGGAGGAAAAGAAAATGGAGAAAAAAAAACCTTGACAACTAGGTGGTGCTCCATCCATCTGAAGCCTTTCACCTAGTCGGCATGTCAGAATCTCATTGCCAATCAATGTAAAGCCTGGCTGACACTGGTATCTTATTATGTCTCCTGTTTGGAAAAACAAAACAAGACAAAATACAAATAAACTAAAGAAACATTAAACAGCAATTAACTGGAACTTCTAGCTTTGAAAACATTATCGATTAATGAAGTTTCTTGCCACCTTATATAATGGGCTAAATGACCTCTGGCATAAACAAGTCTGATTAGTCTAAGAAATGTGGTAAATGAACATTGTGTTGCACGCTATGCTTCATCTATCACTGTTTTCCACCACATTATTAGTTGGGTAGTTTGCTAATTTGTCTGCGTTTTAATGATGCTGTTTCAACCATGTGTCAACAAAGCTTTAAGCAATATAATTTTTTGGATAACCACTATGAAACAAAATAAAGATATAAGATCTAGTCAGTAATCCATACAATCCTGAGAGAAAAAAAAATAAATAGGAACTCGGTCTAGTTCTGATATCTATATTTGGCATGGTAAGAATAAGAAATATTCTTTAAAATTAAGAAACTAAAAATTAATATAGCTTTGTGTACCAATAAAAATGATTATTTCTACATCCCAGCAGTTCTCTTTGGTCCAGATTACAGAGCACAAAATAATAAAAGAAAGTATTTTCTTTTTGTTACCAATAAAATGAATTTATTATTATTATTATTTGCTTATTTAGTTTTCTGATTATGTCAGAATTCTTTCAATGATAGGTGGCTAATTAGATTCTTAACATCTTTTAGAAGGTCAGAATGTCATCATCTCAGATGCTCCTTATTTTACAAATCTGACTTTACCCTTCAGGTCACAGAACCTTACTCCTGGTACAGAATATACCCTTGTCTACATGTTGGGTTTTTTTGTGGGTTTTGTTTGTTTCAATGTAAGACAATGTTTTATATCAAACATTATGAAAAATGTATTTTTAAATGAAGTTAATCAGAAAGGAGTTACTGGGAGTTACTGAGTCACTTATTTGTGGTTTCTGAAACATAAACAGATTTGGGAAGAACAATGACTTCTTAAATATCTTTAAATATAAATCTAACATATTACACATATGATTTGTATCCTGAAAAAGCAATTAATTTCTGTGCATAGAGGTCCTTTTTTTTGGAAACAAACATTGTTTTATTTTGTCTTCTATTACCTATTTCAAATTCATCATCCTCGGTTAGAATTTCAGCATTTGGTATATTTGTCGGAGGCTGGCAGACCCGGAGTTGATAGGCTATAAACAGGAAAAAAGCATAGTTGACACTCCCATCCTTAGACAGTGATCACAACAAACATAACTGAGATAATACGAACATTAACAGGATAAAAATAATAATCTATTTATTTACATTGAAACTTTCAAGGGAATCAAAAGGAAAGAACTATACGAAAATCAGAATTAGTGAAAAATTTAAGTTTCACCAGTATTCTTAATTAGTTATTTAATTTCACTGGCAAAACCCTCTTTCTAAATAACTTAATCTTAAAAGCAATTGTCAATTGTCTCAAGTGATCTTATCTTAAAAGAAAGTATTTTTTCTATTGTGCAATCATTATTTTGTTTCTTCTTTACAATACATTTTTGCAGCTGAACTCTTCCACTTTTGAAACTTTGTAAGACAGACAAGTTTTAGAATCCAAAAGATTCTACCCAGAGACAGCATAACTGGTGGAAGTATATTGAATGTGAAATTCCTCAGTAAATGAATAGGTGTGGAGCACATCTCACCTGCAGATAGGTTCAGAGAATAATTTTGCTTTCAAACTTCTTATTTTAAGTCTCACATAATTTTTTTTCGTTTTGTTTTAACACATATATATATAATCGCCATGCAAAACAATTAGGTGAAACAAATGATAATAAGAAAAAGTAGGAAGAGTTTGGAAAAGCTATATAGCTTTATTTTTTTTATAAATAATCTATGGCAATAGGCCTGTGTTTGGACAGAGATGAAATTCCCTTCAATGTGAATGCAATTAGGACAGAAATCTGGCCAAAGAAATCACACTAAAGTATTATAATGACAGTGTAGTCTTCCATGTGAGATGTATACTCAGGTTGATCAATGAGTCAAGTGTGCCTGGTTTTCACTGATACTACATTTTCATACAGCATTGTTTTATAGCATCTCTCACTAGCAAGGAAGAGGCATCACTTTATGGCAGATGAAGATTCACCTGCAGTTATACACATCTTTGTTACTTTCTGTGCTTGGATCCTTTAGTAATCAAATTGTTCAAACTTCTGTCAATAACAAAATTTATATATTATCCAGGTAATATCTTTTGTTGGCACTGAGTCATCCATACTAAATATATTCCTATTCCATGCCTTTTTATTAATTGCGTAATGAAGAACCAATTAAATCAATGAGTCAGAAAGCTAACATCCTTCCTTAGGATAAACTGATTTAAAATAAAAGTCTCCAAGCAAACATGGAACAGCCATGCTATTTGCATTTTAAAAAACCCCAATAAAAATTAAAAAATGCAACATAATTAAAAAATCTACTCAATAAACAATTCATACCATTTATCTCAAATGTCTCTCAGGGGTATCATTCATTTTAATCCCCAAATTACCTATTATAAATAGACTCTTCTCACTGCCTTGCCTTTATTGGCATAAATTTTATGTAGCCAATATGAAAGATCACGGACTCAAGGCTACTGAGAGATTTATTTATCTTGACAACATCAATCCAAAAAAATGTTCTAAGTTTCTTCATGAATAATCCTTTGCACCGTTCAGATTGCATCTTTATTACACATTAGAGCCCACAATTGTGGAATAACAATTTACACAATAATGAAAGAAACAATAACATGTACACGGAGATCAAGTTATTTAGAGACACTATTAGTAGATATAAACTTTTTTCAGTGTGTATGTTCATATATATCAATTCAAATATTGATGAACACAAAGGGTCAGTTTGTCCGTCACAAACTACAACACACAGTTTGGATGTCCAGACTTGGAATGAAATATCTGACTCCCGTCTGCCTAATACTACTGGAGGCTATACTCCATAATCAATTCATGTGCTGTTGCTGCTGGGTTTTTTCATCATGGGATTCAGGTCTTTTGTGGTTTGCTTTGTTTGGTTTAGATTTAAGGTCCTTTATTCCTCCTAGTTCTGT
This sequence comes from Chloroceryle aenea, assembly GCA_013399075.1. Lineage (NCBI taxonomy): Eukaryota > Metazoa > Chordata > Aves > Coraciiformes > Cerylidae > Chloroceryle > Chloroceryle aenea. Next base: position 318,615 of record VWZY01000209.1, read on the forward strand.
CTATCTGTATTCACCTTGGTGTTTACTAAATCAAAATGGAAGTTTTCTTGACCCAATATATGATCGTGATCCAGAAAACAAACTGTAGTCTGTCCATGCTTCCTGGAATAGTCAGTCTAATGGACACTCACAGAGAAGCTAAATACACCCTTGCTTATCAATATATTTCTTTGTAATGACAGGAATGTAAGAGAACACTTGGCCACACAAGGGCTGAATGACTACAAAAAAAAAATGGTGCAAAAAAAGAAAAAAAGATTTGGTGCATTAATACTTAGGCAATTTCATTTGATCAGTATTTAATTCAAGGACAGTTTAACTATACAATATAAATTCACTATCACTGAAATCTGTAGAACAACAGTACTTTCTTCAAAAGACTTAAATATGTATGAAAAATATAATGACCTCCATATACATTTAGATTACAAAGGAATTTTAGAAGCACTATAAGCGGTAAGAAGATAAGCAATAAGAATGGCAGGGTCTGCATGCTACCATTTTCTCATGTCTCTTCACAGTGCATTCTTTTTTTTGACTGACTACTAGTAAACTTAATATATGATCAGGAAGATAGCTTGTCTTCATCATTCACACGAGTCTTTAATATTTTTGCATTATCAAACTGCTGGTCAGTCATATTAAAAATAGCAACTTTTCTTAGAAATAGTAATTTCTTACTGAGTTTTCTACCTGTAGTAATCAGTATAGACAGTGAAAAAATTAAATTTGTCACACTTACCATGGTAACTAAGTACAAAGAAGCCACTAGTAGTAAAGTCACTGTGGAACTTGATCAGAATCTGATTGGAGGTGCTATAGACTGATTCTAAGGCAGTGTTGCCACTAAATTGTCCAATTTGAGGAGAGGTTTGGTCTGGTCCATCCCTAAGAAAGGAGATATAAAAATATTTTTTTCCCAAACAAATGAATTTCTCCATATTTTAATATAATATAGTAAAATTTATCTAGATTACTCTAAAAGAGTCTCTCTAGAGAGACCTTATTGTGGCCTTTCAAAGATGGGGACAGACTTTTTAGCAGGTCCGGTTGTGGTAAGATAAGGGGTGATGCTTTTAAACAGAAAGAGTATACCAGGAGAGGTTGGTCAGGGCTCTGAGCAACCTGCTCTAGTTACAGATGCCCCTGCTCCCTGCAGGGGGGTTGGATTAGATGACCTTGAAAGGTCCCTTACAACCCAAACCATTCTGTGAAATGCTATGATGCTAGCATTTGTAATTTATAGTACCTATGGACACATAAGAATTAACAAAGTTTGTTTTTATTACAGTTGAGAGATTTCTGAATCAATTTCTTGATGAGAGGTACCATATATTTTATGTAAGTTATTGTCTCTTTGGCTCATGTAAATATTCATGTAAATGTTGGTCGTTTTAACCAAAACAAAGTATGACATGCAGTTGTCTAATTTCTCAAATACTTGTTTACATACATTTATGAGTATTATTTTGTACTATTCATTATGATATAGACAACATAGGTACTGCTGGTAAGATTAATGCTACCTTGTGGAAGATTTGAGATTAATTTCAATAGAAAAAATAAATCAAACTCAGTACTAAACAACGGTGGAACTGTACAGATATTTTTTGATTTTAAAATTTTGCAGTAATAAATTTGTCTAAATTTTTACAACAAAAGAGGAAGGAGCAATGTGCATCAGGGAAATAGTATGAATTGAACAAGCATTTAAATTGTGAATAGATTTTTTTTCCATTGGAAACAGCTACTAAAATTTCTGATCAGTTCTGTTATTAAATAATATACAGAAGTAGCATAAGCTATATAATTATATAGCCATCATGTATCACACATCATAAGTAACAACATGCATGATGCATACATGAATACTACAATAGATGCTGTAATTTTAGAACATTCTCCAAAAATGTGCTGTTAATCTAAATGGACAAAAAGCTAAAAAGAAAAAAAAAAATCAGCAAAGAACACATAATGAAAGAAAACTGAGGTTATACCTTTGTCCAGATATATATAATTACTTTTACTGTAAGTTTGTAACACAGCCAGAAATACAACTGAAAGCACATGAAATACTTGGTAGAAAGGAAGTGCCAAATGGAAGAAGAACAAGAAGTGGACAGTAGTGGTCTACTTTATGTGGGATGAAATAGAGGAAAGATGTTTATATGCACAGTATCTGTTAATTCAGGAAAGATTCTGAAGGTGAGCCTAAATTTGATACGCAAAACAAGTGGTGAAGGGTTAGAGATTCAAAGTTTTATCAGGGCAATAGTCTGCATACATACTCTGATCAAATTTTGAATAGACTTTACGGCAAAGTAATCAAGTATCTTGGATGCAGCACAAGACAGCTTGGAGAACACAAGATGAAAAAAATGAAGGACATACAGAAATGATCACAAACTATTTAGAGAACTGTTTAATGTTTAGGAAAGTAGGAAGGAAATACTGAATTATATGAATTTATATGAATACAAATTAGATTTCTTTGCAACAGAAATATAAAATGAATAATTAATATTCCAAATTGCCTCTCATTATTTTGCACTACTCAGACTACAAGACTACTCAACCTGTGCATTTTCAATCTGTAGATTCAATAATCAGTGGATTATTGTTTTAGGCAAGCTTCCAAAAGATATGAGCCACTGTTGAAATGTCTAGGAGACTCACTGGTAACTCAAGTTTGCTATTGGAGCTGTTACACTTGATTATAGCCTCCTACCTTTGCCAGCTTTCCAATTAAGAAAAATGGGGGCTACATTATCTGAAAAGATTAATGATAGACATGGATTCAGGTTTACAGAGAATAAAATTTCTTTACAGCTATCATTAGCTCAACTCCTTTTATCATAGCAAATACAAATGGAGTACCTCCTTTTATGTACTCTGAACATTCAATGTGGAATAAATTAAGAAAGTGTTCCTGTAGTTTCTTTTATTAATACTCTAAAAGATTGTAACATACACAGACTGCTTGTGGCACTCTTAAGTATTACTTCTTGTAGTTGTTGATAAACTGTCATAGCATACATCTAAACACCTTATTGAGAAACTGAAGTACACTATTATTGGTTTTGAATTCTTAGGACAAGGACTAGTGCTATCTAGAGAGAATGGTACATTGGAAAACATGGATTAGAGCAAATCACTTATTTCTCCTAAAAGGAACACCACTGTCAAGGGAGAAATCACTGATATACTCTTTTAAATTCATTTTATTGCATTGTGTCACACGACTAGTAAGATTAAATAAATGACAAAAGTGTTTTCTTACCAGACAGTTATGAAATCATATATTGGCTCTGTTTGGAGAACTGTGAAATTGATGTAGATTCCATTCCCAGGTGGTACTCTTACAAGCCAGAAGCAGTCTTGAAAGTTTGGATACTCATCCGGGTATCCTGGAGAGTATATGGTGCCATTCATTGCAGTTATATTTCCTCCACAGAGCGCTACAAAATCAGACATTTTTTTTAAAAAGACATTAGATGCTTCTTGCATTCTTCTTAGACCATGTAAAAGCCATAGTTTTAAAAACATTTTTCACTATGACTAGTTTATGTTAAACTATTTCTGTGTATAGAAAAAGATTCTACTGAGATTTTTACAGAGTGAGAAGTCTGTTTTGACATTAGAACTGGAACTGAAGTAACATTTAGATATTAGATTAACTTATTCCCTGCACAGCTGAAAACCACTTTGTTACAGCTTTGTATTAATATAAGAATAATAATAAAAATTATAGAGGAATATGAAAGTTAAAATATTGTGTGCAACAGTATCACAGCAATTTTGCATTTCCTGACATAAATGATACTAGACAAAAAAGGAGTCCTTTCTATTATTCTTGTTGAGATGCACTATTTTTAGATATCATACAGTGCAGGACTGACCATGCAGCTTTTGGACTTCATGAGTGCGCATTTCAGGAAAGATATTAGTCCAAATTATATGATTTTCTCCACAGATGTTTCAGATGCATGTAATACTAAACTATAGAAATTATGTTCTAGAAACCTTGCTATGAAAACATGAGCAAAAATGGTATTATTTTCTTTATTTTGCATATATTCCTCCCAGTCTACCCCAAATGGGCAATCTACATTCCCTAAAATATGCTTCAGAACTCTAACCAGAGAACGGGCTGTTGGAAGTACTGTCCTGACACATAGGAATTATGTATTGTTTCTGTTTAGGTAAAGCATGTGCTATAGTTCATATATACTCTTTCATGTTGAACTGTAGGGTAAGAAGACTTTTTGTAGTTATGCATCCATTCAGACTCAACAGCTGGTATACTGCTTGTCTTCGGCTTTTACCTTCCAAATCTCAAGGGTATTTGAGCAATGCAGACAGAACTGATTTTGAAACAGAGCCTTAGGGGAGTGAAGACATGGGCTGATGACAGGCAGGCCATGAGACTTCTTGGAAAAGCGAACCGATTCCAGAAGTACGAAAGTGAGGGAGATAAGCTAAAAAGGGTCAGAGAGTATCAGATGGTGCTGAGCACAGATTTGAGGGATTTTAGGTGCATGAAGATACAAGGAGAAGAGAACAGAACTGTTTAAAGAGGAATCATGTTTACTGATGTTTGATTCAGTGTCTGCTTCAAGAAGTCTGAGGCATTAAACAAACCTTAGTATATGTTGCCTTACAATAAAGATATTAAAGAAAATAGAGATTTAAACCATGCTGTACATTTCTGGCACTAGGCATATAAAGAAAAAAAATACCCACTTCATTTTAATGCTTTTGAACAGAAGGCCTTTATTTCAAATCAAATGAAGTACAGCTCCAAGAAAACTAATTATATTTTCCTTCCACAATGAAGAAAAAACCCAAACCTTATAAACAGAAGTTGTACACAAAAATGTCAAAACCCCTGTACTAAAAATATCCCAGTAAATATTTACACAGAACCCCATGTAATTTAAGAAATTTCTCTGGGAGATGAGTCATGCTGGCAATCTATAATCATGCAGCACAGCACCCATGTTAGATCTCCATATCAATTAGGTTGATCTTTTTCTTTTATCTGCATCTTTTCCTATCACATTAATTAGAAACAAAGACTTTCCAGACACAGTTCAGGAAAACATCACAACTGATACTCAGAGCAGTAACATACTTGGGCATCTTTGAATTTAATCAGTAAATTCTTGGTTCCAGTAACAATTGAAAGAAACAGAATCACTTAATTCAGTAAATTATTTGTCCTGATTCTGAGGGACAGAAAATACAGCTAGAACTAAGTAACAGGGAAAAGCTAAGCTATTTAGCAATTAAGACATGAACAATTACTATTCCCTCAGGATCCAGAAAATGGGGGTTGAAACGTAATTTTGATGAATTAACAACTTCTCCTTTCATAAGACAGTGTAGGTGTCATCTCTCTTTCATATAATAACGCTTCTCCTTATGAATTCACTATGAGATATGTCTTAATTTAGCTACAACATCCCCTAGAAATGCCTGTGGCTCACTGATTCCAGAAGGAATTTTGAGTAATGAGGTATCTAATTAAACTACCTAAATTTAGGTAGATGGTGCAAAATATAATGCAAAAATTCAATGTGTTTAGATATTGCAGTCACACGAGTGTAGGATCTGGGGATGACAGCTTTGAATATGAAGTATCTTCACTGTGTGTGTTTTCCCAGCAATTTAACATTGCTGCCTGAATGCTGCCACAATTGTGAAAAACCTGGAAGTTCTAGAAGAATGTAATAGTTATTTCGTATGTCTCAGACCTCAGTTCCACAATTTGGTTTTCTGGTGCACGTATGTTCTCAAAGAGATTTCTGTGTTACCAAAACACCCACCCTTGTGTGTTTCAGAGTCTGATGGCAGTGGATGATTGACCTTTGGCCTGCTGCTTAGATACAGATCCCTTTCAGCATAGTGAGGGATAAGATAAATACCTCTACAGTATCATCATATATATTTATTCTGTCTCCTTAAAATTTTAGCTGTGTGCAAGCCACAGTTCCTTGAGTCTGCTTACCTGCTTCAAGCATATCAGTGTAAAAAAATATAAAAGGTTAAAAAATACAAAATTAAAAGAATTCACATTCACAAAAATACATGTAGAAATGACTCACACCATTGACTAGAGGACAGCTGCAATTCATGCCACCTTTGACATCTCTTTCTAACTGATAGAACATACATGGCCAGAGCTGGGAAATGCAGTTTTTGAACCCTTTTTTTCTTGATGCATAACAGAGCTTTTACTCTGTAGCACTACTTAGATCAAAAAGCAATACAGGTCTTCCCACTACAGACCTTAAGTGTAATCTTCCAAAAATAAACTTACTATCCCAGGTAAGTTTTTAGAGATTTCGCGCTTCCATGATTTTAGATTCTCTGCAAAAATTTTCACATGCAAAATTGAGTACTTAGTCTGCAATGACCACAGTATATAAATACATGTCTCTATAAATTCAAAAGCAGAAATAATTTCCATTAACTGCCCTGAAGGAGATTTACAAATAAAGAAGGGTTCTCAGGTCATCCAGAACATACCTTCACATCTGGGGAGAGGATGATTCCAGTTACGGCTGATGCCATGCAGACAAGTCAGTGCTGAATTTCCAATTAATGTGTATCCAGGAAAACATTCAAATGAAATAGTTTGTCCCACACTAAAATCATTCCCAATTACAAAGCCATTACGAAATGGTCGAGGATCAGGACAGCTTTGTAGTTGATACGCTGAAATAAAAAATAATAATGGAAAAAAAAATAGTAAAATACAAATTATTATTACTTCAAAAAGAAAAGCTTTCCAGTAGAATAGAATTTAAAAAGCATGGACATCCCATATAAGTTAAGCTCCACCACAGTGAGAATCGAATTGGTCCTACACCAGAAGAAACACAGTGAAACATTCCTACAGCAATTCTGGAAATATGCATACAAATTAATTTCCTATTCAAAACATCCTAAGAAAAACATAATATTACAATAAAATTTGAAATGATCTTATGTTTTTCACACTTTGATAATGTGTGTCTGTGTGTAAATGAACAAAAAAATACACAGCACCCTAAAGTTTTAATAACAAAATCCATGAAGGCAAAAAGATATGTAGTGTCTTAATTTAATCTATTGATTTTAGTAATTACAGCAGTACTACCCTAGAAAAGAAGAGAGTATAAAGGAATTTTGACTCTATGTTTTCTACAGCTCGTTTTTTCAAAAGGCTAGGCCACTGTCTCTTTAAGACTACAAATATCTTCCAAGTGCAGCCTTAAGTACACCCTAACCAAAATGGATCGAAGCTGCTGACAGTGAAAATTAGAAAGGCTGTAGAGGAGTATCTGCCCTGGGAAAAAAATAACAGGTACAGAAGGCTGATGTGATTCTGTAACAGGGAGAAGGCTAATAGCCAATGCACCTCTAAAAAAATGCAGGAGAATGACAAACAGCAGAATTGCAATAAATAGGAAAAGCAAATCAGGTAGCCTACACTATGGAGTGGTGTTCTCAGTATTAAGGAACAGAACAAGGGCCAAACTAAGAAGCCCTTTCACACCAATATAAGAGCCTAAAATAGAAGAGATGGGATCTAGAACACTTGAACCAACCAAGAGCCCTGAAGTGAAAGGCATAGCATAGAGCAGCAGGATGAAGAGTTGCCAGGTGACCATGTTTCCAAGACTGACAGGGCAGAGACCATGTTTCCAAGACTGACAGGGCAGAGACTTCCAGTTGGGAAAGAAGCACAGTTGTTTAGAAATTGTATCAAGTGGCAGAGAAGAAAAATAATCCCAGGGAAAAAAAAAAACCAAACCAAAAAGCAACAAAAGCACTCACTACAGAATACTCATCAGTGAAACTTAGAACTCCAGAAATGTAAGTGTAGCTTCTACAAATGTCTAAATAGGAAAATTATAGTGAAGAGAAAAATTAGAGGACATGGAAAAATACAACAGGTAGTAGTAATAGAGTACCCAAATATCCATCTCACCAAGATAACTTGAAGAACTAAAGTTTTGAATGCAGAAACTTACTGTTCTCTAGAACAAGCAGTTTGGGAGCCCACAAAAAAAAAAAAAAAAAAAGATGCTGGTTTAGATTTGTCCTTAAAGCTTGTACTTGGTACCCAAGCCTTAGTTCAACAAATATTCATGGGAGAGCTCCTCCATAATTGTAATCATAATGCAGTTTGATTGTACTGGAAGAGAGCAAGTCAAATAAACCCAGCACAGGGATATTCATTTTTCTTGAAAGGAATTTATACAAAACTGAGGTAATGCAGATTGGAATCTGCTAATTGACAGTACACTTTAAAAGACCAGGTAAAACATGTTCTACAATTCAGAATTAAAAAACCCCACTGAAGTACTTCAGAAAAATACCGGTGTGACTCGGTAGGAAAGTTAAAGAAGCTACAACAGGGGAAAGGTTGACATTTAAATAATGAAAGTCTGCCTTTCCAAAAAGTCATAGAACATAGCAAGTCAAATTTAAATAGAAAATAGAGCAAAAATAATTTGAAAAATGTCTTGCAGAAGATGTCTCAGCTGATTATAAAAGAATTATTTGGCAACATCAGAAACAAGAAGTCAGCTAGGGAATTGGTGGGACAATTCATGGCAAACGAGAAAAAAAGACTGTTATGGATTAGAACACCATAGGGAGAAAAACTCAAATTCTTTGTATCCATCTTTACTACTGAAGATGGTTTAGAGATTTCCATATAAGATACAGTGATTGCACTGCACAGGTTGAAGGTACTAGATCAATTTGAAATAAATACAAAAGTACTACGCTAACTAGGTAAGGTAAAGGACAAGCAGCATATGGCTTTCACTCAGAAGAGCTGCTGAATGAAGATATATATTATTATTTCAACATCTGACCTAGAGGAGTGGTGATTTCCAAATATAAATCTCTATATGCCCCATCCACACATCGTTTAAATATCTCTAGGTATAGTGATTCCATCATATCCCATGTCAACTGTTTACAACCTTTCTGGCAAAGAAAGTTTTCCCAATATCCAATCTAAACTCCTCCTGGCACGGATTGAGGCTATGTCCTTTTGCTTCCTACATCAGAGAACAGACCAATCCCCACCTTTGTTATAACCTCTTTTCAGGTAGTTATAGAAAGTGATAAGGTCTACCCTCAGCCTCCTTTTCGCCCTGGTCCTGCTGGCCACACTATTTCTGATAGAAGGTAGGATGCCATTGGCCATCCAGGCCACCTGGGCACGCTACTGGCTTATATTTGTCTGGGTGTTGACCAATATTCCTAGGTTTTCTTCTGCCAAGCACCTTTCCAGCCACTCCTCCCCATAATTGAATATCAAAGAATTTACAGCAAAAAAAGTAATATTTGAAAATAGGCCCCTCTCACTCTTTGTGATCTTTTTCAGTAAGATTTGAAACACTGACTTCTTATTACAGAACTAAGAACAAGCATTATATGCAAAATTGGCAAAACCAGAAGAGGACAGATTGCATATGTTTGAAAGAAATAGTTCTCTCATGTGGTTAAAAACACAGATAGGTGTTTTATTTTTAATTATTTGACAAATAACAACACCCTCAAAATTATTACTGTTAACTATTACTAGTAGCGATAGCATACACTCTTGTCTTCTACTGTCTTCCCGACAGTATTTTTTTAAAGGTCAGTTAGTCCTAGAAAATATATCATATTCCAAATAAGAAGTGAATAAAAATCTTACCAGACAATTTAAGCCATAAACTGACTTTTCCTTTAAAAACTAACACTTTTTACAGTGGCTTGCTTCCAGAATGTCAAATAAAGTTCAAGTCAGTTTGGACTATTGGAAGAGTAATACAAGATGCTCTAAAGTAAAAACTCTTTAAAATCATCCTTTATTCATATAATGACAATAGTCATAGTTTGAAACATACATTTAACCTTTTCTTGTGAACAGTGGTGATCAAATCCCTTTTAAATTAATCTGTAATTATATAAAAAGAATTATGATCTTGCAGTCTTCACCAGCTCAGCTTCACCTATTCGGGGACAATTAAAGAAATTTCATTGCTATTGCCAACTGTGAAAAAAAATGGATCTTGAGATTTCTGACTTGGAATTATTCTGTAACAGCCTACATGGATCTAGTACTCTAAAGCAAGATTTAGATCTTCAACTTCCAGAACCCAAGATACAAAATTAAGATTCCCATATGCTTATAAAGAATGAAAAATAGAGATACTTATTTAGAAACATAGAAATGTCTCGGTTGGAAGGGACCTCTAGAGGTCATGTAGTCAAACCCCCTGCTGAGAGCAGGGACATCCTCAACTAGAGCAGGTTGCTCAGAGCTTTGTCAAGCCCTACCTTGAATGTCTCCAGGGATGGGGCCTCAACCACCTCCCTGGGCAGCCTGTTCCAGTGCTCCACCACTCTGGTGGAAAAGAACCACCTCCTTATTTCTAATCTAAATTCACTCCTTTCTAATTTAAAACCATTGCCCCTCTCACTCCAGACCTTTGTAAACAGGCCCTCTCCAGTCTTTTTGTAAGCTCCCTTCAGGTACTGGAAGGTACCTGGATCTCCCCGAAACCTTCTCTTCTCCAGGCTGAACAATCCTAGCTCCCTCAGCCTGTCCTCGTAGGAGAGATTCTCCAGCTCCCTGATCATCTTCANCACAGACCCATTTCCTTTTTTGTTTAATTTTTGTATTCTTCTGTTTGATCTTGATGCTTAACACTTTGGTTTGAAACACACAAAATCTTTTATTTCATATTTACCTTTTAGGAATGCCAAAAAAAGAATTAACCTTCAACATCCACCTTGTTCTCACATAAGAATATCAAAACCTCACCTTGATATACAATGTGAAATCCTTGTTTGTTCTGTGAGTAATCGCTGTGAAAGTATAAGCTGGTTTCATGAGTTGTGCTGAACAGAGAGGCTGGTAGCTGAGGACCACTTAGTCTCCCAATAACAGTGCTAGTTTCTGTAGATCCACTCCTAACTTCTAAGTAATCATGTATGGTCTCTGTCGAGAAGTTCACAAATTGCAAATGGACACCTGAAAAACATCACCAGTAAATAAAAGCCACCAGTATCAATATCAGGAGAGAAAGTAAAAAAGGTACATTTTACACTGATAATACCAGAAAATAATGTAACCAGTAGAAATAACAATATGCTATCCTCCCAGACGCAGTCCATGAAATTCAGTTTGAAGCACTTTTTCTCCTCATACATTACTAATTCTGAAAGGCTTTCATAATAAGAAATGTTAACACTGAAATACTAACATGATCTAAGAAATTGAACTGTAGGTTATTTATATGCCACTTTTTGATAAGAAACTACAGACACAGCTTCCAGGAAGATCAACCTGGAGTTTGCAATTGGTAAGACCATAAACCAGGGAGACCCTGACAACTGGGAAGGTTGCAGCAATTTATGGACCTGTATATACAAAGCCCCGAGGGGACATGCAGGGAAAAAGAGGAGCAAGGAGGAACAAAGCTGGAGGTAGGAAGAAGGCAGAAAAGGCACTGGTTGTGTGTAGAATGGTTGTCTGTCTGAGCCCTGCACCTGACCACCAGTCTGTCCTATAATTTCATATCTTCTTATTAAATCTTTCCTTAATTATATCTCTGTATAACATCACTCTCTATCCCACGTGTATTTGTGCTTCAAGATGAAGTGCCAGCTACTAGTGAGACCCATATCTGTGAGTAGAATTTGGTGCCAACTGCTGGCGTCTGGCCTGAAGAGATTGTGAGGGTATTTAACTTCCAGCCACTCACAGAGAAATGGTGTGTGTTCTCAAAACCAGTTACTGGGGTCACCAGCATGAGTGAAGTGAGTAGCTCAGCAGTGGTGACTAAAGCAGGATTGTGGGTCACAGCCTGTGCACCTGGTGCTGGCTGCTCGGAGGTCAACTGTTTTCCCTGATCCTGGGGGGTGGGGTGTGCACATGTCATTTGCTAACAAACTTCAAACTGGATGAGACGGTCGGTAGGAAGGCCTTGGGTCCTGGCCAGGGTATCAGAGAGGCAGAAAGTCCATGCTGATACACTCAGGAGGACTTGCCAATGTGGAGTGCATGAGGAATGAGTTTGTGAACACTGTGTGCAGTGAACATCAAGCTGGACCAGCCAGTGAGTAGGGAACCCGTGAAGAAGGTAAGAGGGCCAGGGTGCCAGGCAGACACTCAAGGGATCTGCATATGTGTGTGCTTGTGAACCTAGAGAGTGTTCTGTGTGTGGCTGCACTCATGACCTTCTGTCTCGCCAGCCCAAGAAGAGAAGGGGAATTGGTAGCCTGTGCTTGTGTATCTATATGTATAAATATAGAGTCACAAAAAATGTAAATTATATTATCTAACCATGACTCATCAGTACCTGTCCTACTATACATGCAGTTTAAATATTTAACTCTCATACCCACAGTGTGCCATATGATGACAGGCGTTTCTGACTGAGTATTTGACCAGGTAAGGAAGGTAAAGGTATCTCACTGTCCAATAGCAAGTTATCTTTTCTAACCAGGTGATGTATTATGATGATTATGTGTCAGGACAAGAAGAAAATGCTCAGCAGCTGAGTAGTTATAGAGCTCTTTATGTATAAACAAAGTAGAATTTGTATATATAGAATTTTTTTTTAAGTTAGTGTAACTGTGGAATGAGTACTTTAATTAAGAAGATGATTGAGTCCCACTGGTGTTTCTGGAAAAGACAATCAACATGATTTCACATAAAATTAAAAGCAAAAGATATAATGTCAGATTAATTATTGAAAAGTCATGAATAATTTTGTAACTCCTAAACTGTAATAGCTAAATTGTGTTTGTCACTGTCTTTTAGAGCTTTCTCCTCAGATACCATGTAAAGTTTATGAATGGTTTTCTGAAGCATGTAACATTTCTACACTACAGGAAAAAGGTTGTTGCATAATTAAATTACTGTTACCTCAATTATCTCTCTTTATCTGTAGATAGTCTCTATGTGATAAGAAAGCTTCTGCTTTAAGAGTCATTCCTTGACTCTGTCAGCCTTCCAAATATTTCCTATACAGTGAATCCAGCTATATCCAAACTTTGTTTTTCTCTATCCATGATATTTGTAGGCTTTGCCTTTTATTTGATCCTCTCAACCAAATACTTGTCAAAACCTTATGCTGTCATTAATAATTGTCAACTCATGCTATCTTACCGTTTTTTTCTCTTTGACTTACTTTGTTCAACACAAAAGCTGTAATATATTTTTGCCTGCCATTCTGCTCTCTGTACTCTGCTGTCTTTCACTACAAGTTCCTGAACCATATCAATCTTTCAAAGTATTCTTCAGCGTGTAGCACCTGCTTCTGTCTCAGACTTCTGCTTGTTAGACTCTTTGTTTCTATGGCTTTTTGTAGTTGAGAATCACTCCTGAACAAGTATTTAACATATTTCTATATGTAATCTAACAATAAATCTTGGAAAGTATAGCAACAAACCATATAAAGTAACCTTGTAATTTGATTGTAATAAAAAATGTCATTGATTTAGATTACACCATTAGATAACAACGTAGAAAAGACTACGATCTGTAACTTTGAGTGGAGAAAAAGTCTTGTTAGAAACACATAAACAAGAGAAAGCCTATAGAAGGTTTCCATGTTTGTGTTTTTGAGATTTCTATTTGCTGCTCAGAAGAGTTAGATATATGTGCCTACACTGTACTAGGACCACAGCATCACTAAAACCTGTTTTAGTTATCACTTTTTCAAATGTCATCTTTTTAACTTTTACAGTGAAATCTTACTTTCATTTTCAATTCAGTTTTAATCATATCCTGTTTAGAAATGGTCAGAAGTGCTGAAATTACCTATGCACAATCATGGTGAATGAGACAAGTTCTGGTGACCAGAAAAAGTCCAAAGACATATCCACCTTTCAGACAAGAAAGAGGACCTGAGCAATGGCAACTGCAGATTCACTGTAGTCCACAGAAAGGATTATGGAACTTGTCTAACTGAAGGCACATAAAGACAGAAAGGGACTTAGGAGCAGTCAGTGTGGATTTACTAACAGAAAATCATAGTTGATCAACCATTATTTCCTTCTACAGTTAAATTGTCAAAGGGACAGTTATAGCCACAAGGGTAGCTATCATATACTCTCACTGTGCTATGACTTTTGACCCAGTCTTCTATAGTATTCTCATCTGGAAGCTGGACATACATGAACTTAATGAATGGGTAGGATGTAGGTTAAAGGTTAATAGAACTTCAGGTCTCAAAGAGTGATAATGAGTCATTCAATGTCCAGGTGGTAGCCATTAACAAGTACAATATTCTATGGGTTGATATGGGAGCTTACACTATTCAATGTCTTCCTGACAGACCTTGAAAATGAGAATTCATCCTCAACAAATTTGCAGAGGATACTAAACTAGGGGCCAGGGAAACACTGAAAAATGTGAGGGATGAGTAAATAAACCCTTCTTAAGTTTTATACAAGTGCACAGTTCTGCATCTGGAGCAGAACATCCTTATCCCAGTCTTGTTCAACATATTCATCAATGACCTGGATGAAGGGACAGAGTGTACCCTCAGCAAGTTTGCTGATGATACAAAATTTAGAGGAGTGTCTAATACACCAGAAGGCTGTGCAGCTATACAGCAAGATCTGGACAGACAAGAAAGTTGGGTGGGGGAAACCTAATGAAATGCATAGAGTCCTATGCCTGGGAAGGAATAATCCCATGCACCATTACAGGTTAGGGGTTGACCTATTTGAAAGCAGCTCCATGGAGAAGGACCTGGAAATCCTGGTGGACAATGTTATTCACAGGACAACAATGTGAACCTGTGGCCAAGAAGGCCAATGGTATCCTGGGGTACATAGAGTGTGACCAGCAGGTCAAGGGAGTTCCTCCTCACCCTCTATTCTGACCTAGTGAGACCACATCTGGAATATCGTGTCCAGTTCTGGGCTCCCCAGTTCAAGAGAGACAAGGAAATAATAGAGCTACGACATGATTAAGGGATTGGAACATCTCTCTTATGAGGAAAGGGTGAGACACCTGAGGCTGTTTAATCTGGAGAAGGCTGAGTGGGGATCTTACCAATGTTTATGAATATCTGAAGGGTGGGTGTCAAGAGGATGGGGCCAGTCTCTTTTCAGTGGTGCCAAGTTACAGGACAAGGGGCAATGCATACAAACTTGAACACAGGAAGTTCCACCTCAACGTGAGGAAAAAACCTTCTTTCCTGTAATGGCGAAGGAGCCTGGAACAGACTGCCCAGGGNTTTAGAGGAGTGTCTAATACACCAGAAGGCTGTGCAGCTATACAGCAAGATCTGGACAGACAAGAAAGTTGGGTGGGGGAAACCTAATGAAATGCATAGAGTCCTATGCCTGGGAAGGAATAATCCCATGCACCATTACAGGTTAGGGGTTGACCTATTTGAAAGCAGCTCCATGGAGAAGGACCTGGAAATCCTGGTGGACAATGTTATTCACAGGACAACAATGTGAACCTGTGGCCAAGAAGGCCAATGGTATCCTGGGGTACATAGAGTGTGACCAGCAGGTCAAGGGAGTTCCTCCTCACCCTCTATTCTGACCTAGTGAGACCACATCTGGAATATCGTGTCCAGTTCTGGGCTCCCCAGTTCAAGAGAGACAAGGAAATAATAGAGCTACGACATGATTAAGGGATTGGAACATCTCTCTTATGAGGAAAGGGTGAGACACCTGAGGCTGTTTAATCTGGAGAAGGCTGAGTGGGGATCTTACCAATGTTTATGAATATCTGAAGGGTGGGTGTCAAGAGGATGGGGCCAGTCTCTTTTCAGTGGTGCCAAGTTACAGGACAAGGGGCAATGCATACAAACTTGAACACAGGAAGTTCCACCTCAACGTGAGGAAAAAACCTTCTTTCCTGTAATGGCGAAGGAGCCTGGAACAGACTGCCCAGGGAGGTTGTGGAGTCTTCTTCTCTAGAGACTTTCAAGACCCTCCTGGATGTGTTCCTGTGTGGCCTGCTCTGGGTGATCCTGCTTTGTCAGGGGGGTTGAGTTAGATGTTCTCCAGAGGTTCCTTCCAAATCTTACCATTCTGTCATTATGTGATCTGTTGGTATGGGCTGGAAATTTATTAAATGAGTAACAGCCCTGCTGAGAAGGATCTGCCAGTCATAGTGGACTTGATCAAGTATTACTGACAATTTCACTTTGAGTGGGAAGTTTGACAACTTTCAGTGGGAGGGTTCTAGAGGTTCCTTCCAAGAACACTTCTATGCTGCTGTGATATTCACCTAGGATATGAAAAGAAGCTTAATAATAAAATTATGAACTCAAATGTAGCTTTTTCTAAACTGCTACTGACTTGGTTTAAAATATTTCTGATAGCTATTTATTTTTGTTGGGCTTATGACCTCACAAAGGGTAAGCAAAACTTTAAAGTTAGAAAACTTTAATTCTAATTAAAGACAAATTTGTCTTTATCAGAAAATTAGAGCCATATTTTAAATGAAAAACTAAGAAGGTTGTAGCTTTTCTATTTTATATCTTTCTTTTAAAGCTTTGATAACTTCTTTAAATTAATTATGATTTCTTTTTTGTTTGGTTGGTTCTTTTTTTTTTTTTTTTCTAGGAGAAATATTCATATCATTTTAAAATCTATGCTCAGTGATTTGAATTCTAAAACCCCCAATAAATTTAATCCATGAAAGAACACATACCAAACCCAATAGGCAGCTTTATTGTCCATGTGCAATCCAAACTGCTAGGATAGTTGCCAGGAAACCCAGGGCTGAGGATCACTCCGCTGAAGTCTGACATGCCACCACCACATTGTGCTTTATAAAAAAGGAAAGGCATTTTTTTCAGACGAGTAGAATGAGGTAAAAATTCATTAAAGATCCTTCCAATATTAATAACACAATAATAACTAGATATGTATTCCAAAAAATGCACAAAGACTCCTTTGCCAATAAATATCTGTAACAAAGTAATTCACAAGTAGTACTTTAAACATATGTATCTACTCTGAATTTTAATTTGGGGAACACACGTATTGGAAAAAAACATAGATGTGTACTCTGGACTGGTAGTGAGCTACCTTTGTGAACAGGTAGCTGCAGGTATCAGCTCAGAGCAACACCGACAGAGTTCCACGTTAGTTTGTAAAGGAACATCTGAATAATATATGGTAATAATGTATTTTTTAAAGATTTTGTATTCAAAGCATTTCAAAAGGCCTTTCAGAAATGTCATTTATATCCCGCTGTTTTAAAAATGATTTTAAATAAAAAGGTTTAGAAAATGTACACACACATATATTTCCAGAAATTGAACTCAATCAATATCTGAACTGAATTTTATTTTTTTTTAGGGCTTGACATCAGTGAATACAGTACCTTATGCTTCAGTATGAGATTTGAAGATGTTAATTATGGTTTCGTCCAATTAATAGTTGTTATACCCTTTGAAGCACAATTAAAAATAATTACTTGGAATGGAAAAAAGGAAAATAAAATCCCTTAAAATTTCAGCATCTTTGTCTTCTGAATTTACCATACGTCAGTGAAATTATGGTATCAGACTTCCCAGAAATATGTTAGTGCATAACGATGGAAACTGAAGACTCACTCTTGAAAAAATTCTTACAAATATCTGAATCTTGTTGAATATTTATAAATTCTAAGATGAGGGAGCTCAGTACCTCACAGGAGGTTTTTAACACCTCACAGGATTAAGAACAGGATTATGTGAAGCTGCTCAAGAGGACATATAATCTGTTTTGAAGAAACGTAATGCATAAAATCTTTAATGAGATCTGCAACATTCTACTTTTCATACATTCAAGATTAGAAATACAGATATTTTTACTCTTAGGGAACACAAACAAAAAGATAGTTCTATTCAGTGAAATAGAATGCAAATAGAAACGGTTTTACATCCCTTATATTTATTCATCATATACAACCAATATATTTAAATGCACTTCAGATGTTTCATTTGGGCTTCTGGCAGAATTCCAGACCTTCTTCCAATGATATTAATATGGTCATGTATATAGTTAAACTTGGAAAATAATGTGTCTTCTTAAACTGGGCAGACATGACTTATGTTGAACTCATTAGACATGAAAAGTAATGCTATTTCTATTTTAATATTTTCTATAATAGCCATCACATGTGGAAATAATTCATAAATAAATTAAATATGTGTGCAAGGGTTTCTGGAGGTCTCACCACTGACAGTGAATTGATGATAGATTCTGATTAGAATATACTTCATTCTTTCTTTGATTGTACATATCAGAAAAGCTTTGCAAAATGTGTGAAGTATACTTCAAAAGTCTCCAGCTTAATTTGACCATTTTAACTTTTAAGTTCTTTCATTTCTCCTTATTCCTTCCCATATCTATCTATCTATCTATCTATCTATCTATCTATCTCTCTCTCTCTCTATCTATCTATCTATCTTATTTTTAAGTTCTCTGGCTTTCTGTTTCTGGCATATTTAAGAAAGTTTATGTATGCTGAACTTACCTAAACATATTGGAATAGGATAATTCCACCTTCTTACTGGTCCAGGCATACAGGTGATATGCGAATGTCCCTAAAATGACACAATATTTGCTAATTGATACAACAAAAAATGTACAATATACAGCACATCATTAGTTTCCGAGCAAAAATAATGTATAATTTAAAACATCATAAAAAATATAAACCCAGTAAGGTATAACATTTATATTATGCACTATCAATTTTATCATTCCTTCAATAAACCAGAAAACTATAATCTTAACTATGTCAGTTAGCCCACCAAGAATTATGTCTATGCCCTTAATATTATTTGTAATAGTATAAAAACATCCAGCAGAATTTCATGATACCAGTTTTTGTATAAAGCAAAGATCTAGAAACAAATGATCTAACTGAAGCAATGTCTACACAGTACTGATTTGCATTATTTGTGAAACATGATAAAGAGATAAAAACCACATGCCTTATACAGTACTGCCTTGGCATCTTAAATTCCTTACCTATTCTAAATGCAGTCCTTACCCTCACCCCCAAAACAGTTGGCTAAAGTTGCGAAAAGCTGAGATATTGAAAAAAAAGAATCTATTTATAACAGGTCTCCCTTTACAACAAATGAGGTGTTATGATTTCAAGGCAAACTGTAACAGCCATATTCCAAGAACCACCCAAGTGACCCTCTGCGTTGTTCATCAGCCTCATGTAATTGCCTTCCAGAGACAGCAAATGAAAATGAAAAAGCTTAAAGAGAATTTGGGATATCTATCAAAATCATTTAGTACATACTTTAAGGTGACCTAGTAGAAGAAACTCTGTAGCTTTTAGTCAGTTTGTTCCACCTTCATACAAAAAATTTTTCATGTTAGTTCCCCCTATCAATTCAAAGCCTGTAGCATTTGAGGGATTGAAAATAGTAGACTTTTGGGGAGTGTCTCAAGTGGAAACAATACTCAGTTTTGATTTGGTTCTACAGTGTAACAGTAAAAGTTCTTGGAAATATTTTCAAGATCTTTCCTGTAGGCAGACAGATTCCTACTAGGTTATACATATTAAGTAACTCAGAGGCAAATTAGTCAGTTTACCATCACTGCACTGACCCTCATTATACCTTTTCCTAATGTAAAAGCATGGCAAATTTGCTTGGCAAAAACACACTTGTATTTGAAAACCTTTTTAAATTAAATATCTAAGAAATTATTGAATGAAAATAACTGTCAGTATCTGATTTACTGAGGAAAAGAATTACTTCCTTTCCCTTTATTTGTTCTTACTACCTCTCCTTACTTACTTTCTTTTTTCATGGAGTACATGGAGAACCATTGTTAATTGCTCATCAAGTGATTTAACTTAATTTGTCAACACTGCATAGCTCAGCTATGAATACTGAAGAGGCCATCAATAATACCTAACAGCCCATTATCACTAATGCACAGGAAGCACAGAGCCATATACTTCTGATGGAGTATTTGGATATTTGCTAATTTAATATTCGGAAGAAAAGACTACCAGTCCTGCAAGCTTATCATGTGTTCAAACTCCTCAAGAGTTTAGTGTCCACTTCATATTGACAGACTCAAACAAAACCATGTTAAAGAACTAAAAGCTATCATTTGAAACTGGAAACTTGGCTCACCTGAAGAGAATAACCCTGATCACACTGGAAAGATACCACGTCTCCAACCATGTATCTGTCTCCAATTTTGATCCCATTACTTGGCGTCTGTGGTTCAGGACAGGAGTCCAAACCTATAGCTGTGAAAAAATGTGAAGTTTAGACATTCCAAGGGACTTAAAATCTGTTTTTATATACATATAAAACTTCTGTGTACCCTCTACACAGAAGTGTACCTCTACTGTACTGAAATATTTTAGGAAGCAATTGCGTACCAGAAGTTTTTCTGTGGACAAACAAGAGACACTGGAAAACACTGCAGAGTCTAAGTTCTTACTTGCTTTCAAACCTTCATAGGTCTGACTCTTCCATTCATACACACACACACAGACACAGTAAATATCTACATCAAATTTCACCTAATCTGCTACTTTTAATGAAATATCTATAAGGTGAAAACATTAATATTCTAAATTTCTGATTGCAATACAGGGGAGTTTGACAAGAGACTGTATCATTATCAAAAAGATATTCTTAATGGCATCTACCAAGGACAACCTAAGAATGTAAGTATGTAACATGTAACATTAACTATTAGCAGCTCAGTTACTCTCCTTGCCTTTTCTAAGCATTACACTCTAACTGGATATAAAGCCAGGACTGTAAGTAGCTCAACATCAGTCCATAGGGTACTAGGAAAACGTTGTGGCATTCAGTAATAGCATTACTTGTACACACACCATCAGCAAGTTTGTGGATGACACCAAGCTGATTGGACCCCCAGAGGGATGGGATGTCATCCTTAGAGACCTGACCAAGCTGGAGAGGTGGGCCCAGGAGAACCTCATGAGGCTCAACAAGAGCGAGTGCAGGGTCCTGCACCTGGGCTGGAACAATCCCCACTATCAATCCAGGCTGGGGGAGGAGGTGATAGAGAGCAGCCCTGCAGAAAAGGACTTGGGGGTGCTGGTTTGACGAGAATAGCCAGGGTGTGCTTGCAGCCCAGAATCACNATGTATTATCAACCTCTACATGTTTAAAAACTTACTAATGTAACTGATCACTTCATTGAAGAATTTCATTCAGTAAAAATTATTTCAAGACTATGAAAAATAAAAGCTAACACAGATTGTAAGGAAGTTATAATACATATTATTTTTTCTCTATGAAGCAAGTTTTGTACCTCAGTAATATTTTACACTACCATATTTTTACAATAACTTCATATTGTAGAAATAAAATAAAAATGTCTTGTGGTTTAGAAAGTACACATTAAACTAATAATCTGTTTTTCAAATCCTGCTCTTAAAAACTTATTGGACACTAATTTTTATATAAAACTGTATTAAACAAAACCCCCAAACACACCTATTTGAAATAAAATCACTGGAATCTTCATTTTATTCATACAAGTAAAACTCAGGACCATGGTAATATAAATTTCCTGCTATGAAACATAATTCAATCCTATATTGGAAAAAAATCCTTAATGCCCTTGCATTCATTTTCTCTGCTGAGAACAGTGATGAGAGGAAAAATAATTTTTACTGCAGATATATGTTAACAGGAATCAGAAATAACTGATAGAGATCCACAAACTGAGCAGCTTTAATTTTGATGACTATTAACTTTGTGATTTTTAAAATATTATATTTTGGTATTAAGGAACTTGCAGAATTTAGCAACAAGATGTTTTCCATTACCTTCAATACTGGCTTGCACCACTCAGTGTGGAATGGAATGTTTCTACTCTGGGCAAGTTATTTATTTCAGGGCTCTCTGCAGGTTCACAGAAGAGGATGGAATGTTCCCTTGTCTATGACAATAATACTTTTTTATATATTGATCACAGACTTACTGATCCCACAGTGATTCTGTACTTGCCACATACAAAATGATGCAAGCAGGTATTATACAATCTATTTCTATATAACAGATTATTTTTGTCTTTCAAATTCTTATTTTCTCCTCTTAAAACTACAAACAAAAAGAACATTCTAGAATGTATTTTGAAAATGACTGGCGGGCTTAGATCAACTTTTTACATTTCAGAGCTGATCCAGTTCATATATGAAATACAAATGCAAAAGAACAGCAGTAACTGGCTTACACAGATGAGTTCCTATCATCTATTTTGAACAGTTAAAGAGTTATCAGTTTTCAGTTACTGAACTTTCAGCTGAAATGTAAAAATCTAACTATGCGAATACTCAGGCCATGTGAAGTAAAATGAGTTCATTTAAATACCTTTCTCAGAGTAGATATCTTAGCAACTCAAACTAGGTCACAGGTATTCATCCTGTCATGCTCTCACTTCAATTAATAAAATAATGCTTGGAAAAAAATTACAGTTTGAATGTATATAATCAGTTTCAACAAACTGAAACATAAAAGGGTTTTCCGCCTTCCCATCTGAGGACTAGTTCAGAGCTTGTGTCTCTAGAGTGTCATAAAAGTTATTCAGGTGAAATAATAAATGCATTCATAAACCACACTGTTCATTACTGACTCATTTGTGGAGCAAGACCAGTTCCTTGAACCACATTATACTGGTACCTCAGTGTAATATGTTAGATTTTAAAACTTTCATTACCAATGGCATTAGAAAGAAAAGAGATTTTAACACAGGTATTCACTGAAAACTTTCAGTATCTTCAAATTTTTAGATAAGATGACCTGTGTATAAAGAAAAAGAAGTTATTTCATGGTCTTTCACCAGTCTCCAACAGCTCCTGTGGCTCTAAATAGAAAAATCTACCAATAAAATCTAGGATATTGCACTCCGGGACTACACAAGTGTTAAAGTAATCATCCCATTTATCTATCAAAGCTATTACTGCGATTTTATGGAAATGTTTTTGTACTTAGGACATTAGAATTATACATTATACAGTTAAAATATGTAGATTTCTAGGGATTATATTTTAGAATGAAAATTAGTATGTAATTTCTTTTCTCATTTTAAACAGATATTGAATAGTATAGAAATTATGTATGAGGCAATCTGACAAACTCAATCATAAAGAATATTACTTATTACTTACACATATGTATTACTTATATTACTTAATATATGTATTACTTATAAAGCATAATCTATTACCTAATTAGCAAGACTTCAGTTAGAGAAAATGAGTACTAAATTAAGATTTATAGTGGCATAAAACATGTAAGCATGTGTTTAACAAACCATTCTGTAGTGCTTTTTGTTGACATACTTCAGTTGACGAAATATATTTTCAGTGAAGTATATTTTCATATTTAAGTTATCCATTAGAATACATAAACTACATATTATGAATGTAATAAGAATTTAAAGATTCAACAAAGAAGTAAAAATATGCTAGGAAAAAATATTATTGATAAGACCACTATTCAGTTTTGAAATATGAATACCTAATTCTTTATGTGAAAGTATCATTTACTTGGTCTAAAACTATTTCTTCAATTAATATTGTTCCTTTTGCTTTTGTTCATTTTTATATAGAGAAGTGCATTTGGATTTTATAGCAGTTCAAAAGATGAGCCAGAACAGACAGCATAAAAAACCCTATTAATAAAGGATGAAAAGAGATATTGGAAATGAAACCTTCATACTGAAAACTGTTGTTCGGATGAAAAAGTAATCATTTTGGCAAGAGAAATGCACTCCCTCTCAGACTTTGTGAAATAGACCTGAAAGATGCACTACATATTGAAAAACTAGTGTATATGGCTAACTCACTTAACATTGCTTAATATGTTTATCTCAGACTGCAAACAGCGAGATGGCAGCGCTGACACCAGTAAACCCTGTGTTGAAGTGCTAAGGTTTTTTCTTCCTTTTTTTGAGGTTTTTGAGGTGGACAGGGGGTTCCCTGACCCAGGGAACATGAGCCAGCAGTGTGCCTAGGTGGCCAAGAAAGGCCAATGGCATCCTGTCCTGTATCAGAAATGGTGTGACCATCAGGAGTAGGGAGGTGATACTGCACCTTAGGTATTGTGTCCAGTTTTGGGTACCACAGTATATGAAGGACATTGAGGTGCTGGAGTGGGTCCAGAGAAAGGCAACAAAGCTGGTGAGGGGTCTGGAAAGCATGCCTTATGAGGAGAGGCTGAGGGAACTGGGTTTGTTTGTTCTAGAAAAGAGGAGACTGAGAGGAGATCTAAAAGGAGGATATTCACTAGAATATTTTCTATTTTATTTTACTTATTAACAATTTATAGACTCTGTATTCCACAGTTTTTAAGCAGTTATTATGGCCGCTTAATCTTATTCCATTTACTATAGATTTTATTTCAATGAGACCCATATATGTAGAATAATTTACATTTATTTTAGAGCATATCTTTATAAAATGTATCACATATCACAGAAAGTCTTAATTCAGAAGCCATCATAGTTTACCCTGCCACATCAGTTCTTTACTTGCCACAAAAGTTTGCTCTTTATGTCAACATTTGTTTCCAATACAGATTAGAGGTTTAGACACTATTTTGCCATTTTCTCACGTGATCCCAAAGTCTGTATGATGTTTCAATCACATTATCTCTATTACCTGAGCATGAAAAGTTAATGAATCATTAATCTTCTAAAAGCATATTTCTCTGAGCTACTGATTGAGTGTCTATTGAGGGATGTCAATATGTTTATACACTTCCATAGAAAACATTACATTCATACAGATTCACACACGCCCTGTATAAATCCATACACACATATATAGCTACTGCTCTTGGCACTGACCATTACTTTAAATGATGTATTGTGAATTCTTTCTTTATTTAGAGGTAAAAGATTTATATGGGCACTACACCACACATTTCAGTTATTTGGACATGTATTTTTATTATTTGGCCAGAGAATTGTGGCTTCCTGGAAGTGTTCAAGGTCAGGCTGGATGGTGCTTTGAGCAACCTGGTCTAGTGGAAGGTGTCCCTGCCCATGGCAGGGTTCAGGGATTATCCTTAGGGTCCCTTCTGAAGCTGTAAGCAGCTGAGAAAGTATCTGCATTTCAAGGGAATGGCAGGATAAGTCTAACCTATAATTAATGTTTAGCTATAGACAAGCGATCAGGCAGCAATTTTGCAAGGCTGTGTTCTCTAACTGGCTAATCAGACAAGCAGAGCATGGGATTTGCATACTGTAAAAAATGACAAGAAATAACTGTGACACAATTATGCAGATTAGACACCAGAACCAATATGAGTAGAGGGAACTGCACAGCTGGGAAGAAAAAAAAATAAAAATTCTGCAACAAAATATTGGTGATTTCCAGAATTCCTGTCAGTCAGCTAAGGCAATCTCATTCAGGCAGAAAGTACGTTTGTAATTATAGCTTTTTCTGCTGGGGAGGTACTCGGCCAATAATAAAAACATTTTATATACTTCTGCTATGTTCTCACCAAAATGTGAGCATTTGCAGTTAGTTAAGAAGCGCAGCTGCTATTTTCAGTTAATTCATTCTCTCGTTTTCTCTGAGAGCAGCTAATTTTTGTGTCCTACACAATAT
Organism: Chloroceryle aenea; assembly: GCA_013399075.1. NCBI lineage: Eukaryota > Metazoa > Chordata > Aves > Coraciiformes > Cerylidae > Chloroceryle > Chloroceryle aenea. Next base: position 344,218 of record VWZY01000209.1, read on the forward strand.
ATATAAAATACATACTATACAGTATATATATGATAGTATTGGGCATAATTCAATGATTTTGACAGGCAGTTGTGAGGTGTGGGGCTGCACGGGTGGCATCTGTGGAAAGAGACAAGGGGCTGTGCCAGACACAGCCAGTTGCAGCTCATTCCAGCCAGCTCTAACAGAACCACCACATGACACAGCTGAACCCACCAGAGGAGTCTGTGGTGCTTCTGAACCAGTCAGATGTGCTTCTGGGAAAACATAGTTAATAAAGGGCAGAAAACACCAAGAAAAGGAACAACAAGGGCAGAGCAAAAGGAGATAGAACATCATGACTGAGCAGAGGCTGCAGCTGAACCAGTTGTCTGAGCAAGTACTGGAGCCCAAGTAACCACCTGAGCAGGAACTTAGAGGTGGGACTTTAAAAGGTATCTCAGGAACCACAGGACACAGACCCCATCTGCTGCACTGCCCTTGCCTTACAAAGGGACAAAGGGTAGTGCTTGGAAAGAACAAAAGTGTGTGTGTGTGTGTGTGTGTGTAGGTGTCCAGAGGTATTTTCCTAAAGATTGGTTTGTTATTATTCGTCTTCAGTACCAGGTTCAGTAATTAACTGTTAAGTGACACAGAACTTGAATTGAAATGCCCCAAATCAGTACATTCACTCTGGTTGCAACTGTAATAAAAATGTGTTATATCTTGGAATTAGGAGCACAACTGCATGTATTCCTAGCTCTCTGTGTTCAGAAAAGCTTTTCAGAGAGTAAAAACTAAAGGTGAAAGCAAGACAAACTAAACTTACCAGTCCTTACAGTACAAGTTCCAGGCCTGATGTTGCTCACTTGGAATTAAACGAGAATTTTACCAATGACATTGAATTAATGTTATGTAGTTTATTATAGGACTAAATAGTGCTCTCTAATATAGTTCTGATATACATCTAATGTATATATAAACTACATATAGTCTAATATACACCTGATGTCTGTAACAAGCAAGCACTCTTAATTAACTGAACATTTCTGTGTTACCTGTATACTCAAGATGAAATCCAGCAGCAGATACACTGATATCAGACTGAAAATTCAGGTACAGATTATTTGATGTGCTGTTGAGAAGTGGAGGTATGGTTGTTCCTGAAAAGAGAGATCAAATATTATTGGAAAGTACAGAAATGGAACTAAATGGATACATAAATGTGTGCGTGTGTATTAAAAGAGAGAAAGAGAACAAGAGAAAAGGGGAAAGGGGGGAGAGAGAGAATGGGAGAGGAAGAGAGAAATGTCACATACCTGATTCCATCATATTTTGTCATCACAGATATTATTAAATATCTGTCCCTATAAATGTTTTATTACATTTTCAGTGCATGATACTAAGTCATGAACTGTAGGTACTCAGGGAAGCAAGGTCTAATATAAATTTATATTGCATACTTTTATCTACAGGAGAAATATTTACTACAGTTTTCAGAAAAGCAAGAACAAATCCTGTAACTGGAATACTTTTAAATGTTATACTCAAATATATCAAGCAGTTCTGGAGACATTTTGTAGGGCTATTCTTAGAAACGTGCATGAATATATTTAACTGTGTTTCAGCACAAGACAACAATATTATTGTCTGTGATCTCATTCTGTATACATGAGTGAAGTAGAATACAGGAAAACAAAACAAAACAAGAAAAAGTAAGGCAAACAGAACTGTCCCATTTATCTTAAATAAGGATAAAGAATGCATCTTTTAGTCATGTATAATTTCAAGAGGCATCTCTCTTAGATGTATATATTACTGCACCCTGCTGTAAGACAGGGCAATAAATGATATTAATAGATATGTAGTTTGGGAACCTATAAATATTCTTTCTATTCCCACGTTTTCAAATATTCAGCTTTATGAAAGTCTTATAAGAAATGACTGATTAATCCAGAAAAATTATTACCTGTTGTTAATTTTAGGAGAAACAAAAGCCTGTTCACATGCATACACACACACAAACACACACACAAGATTTAGAAAGACCTACGCATTTGCAATAAAGAGTTGAGTCTGTGAAACACATTGTAAAAATCTTCTCAGTTACCTGAATAACTTCCAAGCCTTGGAGCATTGTTGTCAGCACCATCATAAAAGTCTAAGGAATCCCAGTTGTGTTCTGTGGCAAAACTCACCACTTGTACCTATGAAGAAAAGTGTGAGGTAAAAGAACAAACTTTCCCACTGTATTCAAGCACACACAGCTGTAAATTATAGCTTATTATGGCTTTCAGTTATGAAAAGCTGTGTCCTTCTCTCACTGTCACAGAGCACGGTAAATCATCAAGTCAAGAAAATCACATTGCAATAGTCTGGGGTTTTTTATTTAATTGCCAATTCAGAGTTTAAAATCCTGTGACCCTTATACCACAAATTACCTCTGATGAGTCACACAACAGTGAAAATCATCTGAGTATAGAATACGATTCCTTTGTTTGGATGATGTTGAGAAGAGGATGATACATGGTATCATCAGTTACTGCAGTTGTTTGTGATTCTCTCTAGTTTATCCAAGGCTAAAAACAGTCCCACAGTGATGCATCACCTATCTCGCCATGTTCAATTCTGCCTCCAGGTAAAAGCAACCTCCTGTGTTTGGTTACCTTCATCACTGACTCATGTCTAGGGGAGGAACAGTCACTAGCATGCTACAAGCAAAAGGCAGAACATTCCCTTCACTCCATCCAGAGATGACAAAATCCTTCCACTCATAAGGAGATGCAGTGGTAAGCCGATAGCCTTGAAGAGGGAGGATATATCTGTTCTTGTACAGTGAAAACACTCCCCACGACGCAGAGAAATGCCAGGTCCTGTTCCTTTTTTGGAGGGTAGAGGGTCTGGCAGATTTTTAGTGAAGTAACTGTTTAAGGAAAAGCATTTGAAGAGTGATAGAAGCACGGATGAAACCTCAGCCACCCTCGAAAAGGTGTTCCTTAGCCACTAAGAGAATCATAGAATGTTTTAGGCTGGAAGGGACCTCTAGAGGTCATCTGGTCCAACCTCCCTACAGAAGCAGGGACACCCCCACCTAGGGCAGGCTGCTCAGTGCCCCATCAAGCTTGACCTTGAATGACTCCAGGGATGGGGCCTCTACCACCCTCCCTGGGCAGCCCATTCCAGTAAGGCCCCCTGCAGATACTGGAAGGTCACTATAAGGTCCCCCTGGAGCCTTCTCTTCTCCTGGCTGAACAGCCCCAACTCCCTCAGCCTGTGTTCATACGAGAGATGCTCCCTTCCCCTGATCATTTTCATGGCCCTCCTCTGGACATGCTCTGATATGTCTACATCATGTTTCTTCTACTGTTCTGACAAAATTGTTCTTTCTTTCCCCCGTCAAACAGAATAGCTTCAACAGACACTATACTGGTTCCAGTACAACCTGGTAATGTACTTATTTTTCCAGTTAAAATATATGACTTCGACTTTCTTCTAGGTAAAAAGTTCAGTCTGGCTACGCATTTCTTGAATGGGAGCCTTAAACACTGTACTTTTTTGAAGGAATTCTTCAGATACAACAGCCAAATAATGATTTATTTATTAATAAAAAAAAGAGACACAATGGAGAGTCCCTGAGAGCATATTTTAGATATTTGGAGGAGCCCCACTTCATCTGGTCTCTCAGAAAACTTCAAGACTTTGTTAGGAATTTTTTTTTGGTTCACAAGGGATTTAGGTGGAAGTAGGATGTTGCTTCTGTCAGGAATATTTCTGAAGACATACATAATTGGAGTTGCAGCTACCTAGGTAAATCTGCAGAGCAAATTTTAAATTATCAATTTTTTTTTATGTGTTTTCAAGACCAGTATGCTGCTGACTACAGCTTTTATATTCATCATAAACCACCTAATTTAAAATATCTATTTCAGTGCAACTGATGTAGGCTGCCCTAACCTCCCCATGTAGTCAATAAATAGACAGACATCCCCTCAGGCAATGATTCGGAGCCAGTCTATAATAGATGTTTTGAGTTATGTACTCAAGATGCCTTTCTGCCCTAACTTTGTAAGGAACTATGGTAGATTAATTTCCTGACATAAGGTAATTTAAATTAGGTGCCTGAAGGCAAGCTTATGGTACACACTTCATATTTACCTAACTCTAATTTTAAATGTCTGCTTTTCATTTTGATGTGAGGCAGCTCAGCATTTACTTCTCATCATATTGTTTCAACAATTTCAACAATGTAATCATACCCATAGACAACTATTATACCCAAATAGTTTAAAATTCTATCTATACATTTCACAGATGAATATGCTTTGGTGATATATAATATATATATAAAGGAATAAGTATTAGGGAAGATGTTCAGCTATTTTATGCATTCTCATAAATGCAAGAGCATTAGCTATTGCAGTATCTTCAGTATCTGCATTTGCATGCATCCTCAGACTGGAGAAAAATCACTCAAGTTTTCAAATGTTGCCTCAAGTAGCTGATTTTCACAGTAAAAATTACATATTTTATATATGCATATTCAGTTATTTTCTTTCCTATGAAGTGAAAAAAACAAAACCAAAAGAATTCTAATGCCATTTTTTATGTAATTGGTAGATATAAATCTAAGCTCAGTGATGAAACAGTGCAGTAAAAATGATATGATGCCCGCTGATGTATAGTCTGTCTTACTGATCCTGCATCAGCTGTATTGTTTACTATATCAGGAACTTTTATCTTCCTCAGACCTAGCCCTGAAAATCAGACAGGATTCAAAGCATCAAGAATATTAGACTCCATGACTGTCCTGCCTCAATCACAGTATTATATGTTACATAATTCCAACTGCAATCTTACTGGTACGCCCATGCACCTGTCCTGTTGTCATTATATGTATACAGGTACAAATGAGTAACATATGCAGGAAGTGACAACAGAAAGGAAGGATGATACTAACTCAGCAAAAAAAACTTGGGAGAACTAGAAAAGTAAACAGTAAAAAGACCTTTTTATCATGACTCTGGAGCAAAACAGTATCATGTAGATTTCTGTAAATCTTCTTTTAACAACTATGTGTGCAATAAATTCCATTGTGAGATTCATTACTGAGATAGAAAAATGTATGAATAAATGATCTTTTCATGCTCTTGCATCAGGAAAGATTTTAAAACATGATAATAAGAAATAGTAAGTACGCTTACTTGAATCCCAGCACCCTCTGGTACTGTGATTTTCCACACACAGTTCAGATTGTTGTCATAAGGCTCAGGGTAACCAGGAGACAAAATGGTCCCTTTGCGCTTTGTTAAAATTCCACCACAGGGCACTGAAAGAAAATGCATAAGGCAAGAAAAGAAAGGGCAAAAGTTAGTATAAAAGCTTACACAATGTTCGGAATATTATGGCTGAAAACTTCTGTAAATTTATGCTACATTAATAAAATTTGTATTTGCATCAGGAAAATAAAATTTTCTATCTCCAAAATCTTCTTTTAAGTGACTAAAAAAAAATAAAGGAAAATTAGAACTATGTCAATTTTATACCTGACGGAATCTTGCTCCTATTTCTCTTATTTATTTGACCTTTAACGAAGTGAAATACATTACATAGTATTCTTACAAAAAGAAAGCATTATTTTTAGGACTTAAGAATGAAGGTTGAACAGTTTTGTATTAGTGTAAAAGACAAAAACATCAGAGAAACAAGACACATTCTTTCTTAATGTTGCTACTTTGTTGTTGTCTAAATAAATAATAACACCAATCTCAACTCCTTCACTTCTCTATGCTTGTGTGAGTTATCCCATTACAGTTTATAGGTCTATCACTTTAATAAAGAAATTGATAAATGCTTGAAAGACTGCACTCATCATGTTCATGCTCATGGATTAATAAAACTTTTACACAGGAATAGAACAGAGGCATTCAGTACCATCAAGTTTCTCTTCTCAATGTTTAACTTGAATGTATCCTGTCTAGATCATTAGATACTCTAACAGAGGCAAAAACTATTACAGCTTAATCTAGATACAGATATTATATTGGTATTTAAGAAGTTGAAGAAGAAGACTGATGAGATGGTTTATGAAAACCATTAGAAGCTCATGTATCTCTTCTACGTTAACACTACTAAGTTCTGAACAGTTTTCTGTAGATACAAGTATGATTTAGAAATTAGTTAGTAGAATGCAACTTAATAATGAATATTGTAGCTACATTTTGTGAGGTTTAGAATTGATAGAATCTGTTTCGAAATACATGGATAAACTAAAGGTCAGTATCCTTTACATCACTTAGATAATTACTCATACAAGCATGAACAGACAGAAAAATTGATGTCTGCTTTCTTAAGGAAATATTCAAGCATTCACTAGAGTTAAAGCAATTTAGTATGGTCATGTCTACTACTTCAATTATTAAAATAATATAGTTCATTGCAATTTTCATCTCATATATTTTGTCACCTTTAATGGCACAGGGATTTTCACACAGGTGTCCTGTAACCTTTTCTGAGTTCCATTTGCCTAGAGAAAGAGAGCTTTCTCTTCCACAGACTAAATTATATATTAAAATATCAATTATGTATTACTATCAATGGCCAAAGTAATTGCTTCAAAACTTTGTTGAGCTGTGGTATCTGAAAAACCAAGGGAATACATTTCAAGGGGGTAAATACAATTCTACTGCTTAAACTGTAATCACTAAGAGCAAGTGAAATATAGCTTTGTACTTCAGCTTCTTATTGAAAAATAAATTGTGGTTCTATTCCTATGCCTGAAACAGTCAAAATAAATGTTATTTGTGTATCACAGATAGTTAGTCCTATTTCATTAATAATACTCCAGCAGCATTTAGCCTTGATCTCTATCAAGATTTTAGTATTTGGGGGAAAACCTTTCATTTACTGAAAACCACTCAGACTCTACCATTCACCATCAGCTGATTAACACTGAAAATCAACCTCATGAAAAAATGGTCTCTATTTTCCTTTCCTCTACTAAACTCTGCTTAGGTACTTCTCAATGCTGGAGTCAACATCATAATGTCTTTGCAACATGTTAGGATAATTTTTATAAAAAGAAATAAATCTGTTCTCTGTCAAGAAAAGTAAAGTAACTGTATCTCATACATATATTCACTGTTTTGGCTGGGCATGGAGATCTTCAGATGTCTTCATCCTCAAAATGAATAGTCTTCGATATATTCAGTTTGCACATAATTAATGTATAATGCAATCAGTACTGCAATAGATTTTTACAGGTATAAAAGTTTGATGGCATTGCAAAAATACGTTGGTAAATAACAACCAATTTTAATTCATTTAGAAACAACTGGTTTTACAACAACACAAAGCCAAACTCTATTTAAAATTAATATGGAAATGAGCCAAATTTGCCCTTACATAAACTTATGGAAAAATGTATCATTATAGTTTTACCTCTTTACTATGGGGTTTTTCATCACAATCACTAGATTTCCAGTTGGTGAAAATCAGCTTTATAGATGTCAACAGTTTTACATTAGTTTAACAATTTAGTTTTGAGAATTCAATCTTGTATGACTAGAATCAGACAAAGCATATTTTCTGATCTGAAAAACCGCTGCTTTTTTACTGACAAATAAAGAAATATTAGCATAAGTGTTCCTAAATCTTTAATATTGTAGTGTTCTTTCTAATAGCTTGCAATATCTTCTTAGAGATCTGACAGGTGAGAGCACCTGAGTGTTGCAAGCAGTCAGGGCACAAACTGATACTTTTGATTCTTGATGAAGAGACAGCCAGGGACTGTCACTAATATTATTA
>VWZY01000209.1:354693-427812 GCA_013399075.1 Chloroceryle aenea
AAAAAAAAGAGCACAAAATATACATTAATATATTGGTTTTAAAATATATATATTTAAATAGTTATATTGATTGATTTCTCTGACCAGTTTATTAGCTGTCCAGGTGTTTAAAGTTATTTTTCATATCATTATATCAGTAAATGGATAGACATATAATTCTGTAAGTATAAAAGAGACAATGAAGGTACATGAATGAAAGATTCTAGTAATGAGGAAAAAAAACCATTTTTCTGTTGTTGGATATACTTTCAAATTCTCAGCTCTCCCCCACCCAATACATATATATATTATCAGTGCAATGTTACCCTTATAATTCTAGGCATGTTGCTATATATTGTGCTTTATTAATTAATTTTGTTGATAAGCATGTGGAAGTTTTACTTACCTTGAAATGTTTCATTTTTCTTAAGAACATGAATATTTAGTGCATCTTTACCGAAGTGAAATAAATGAACAGCTGATTCCAAGCAACACTTTTAGAATACAAATAACAATTGCAAAACCTACTATATTTTAAAGTCATTCTAGTACAACAACTCATTTCAAGAATGTTACTTTTGCATTTAAGTTCAAAGGTATGTGCAGTACATTCACATCACAGTTGTTTGCACTTCCAGTGTAAGTTTGGATTAATCCTGGCCCTAGAACCTACAAAACATATACATCCTTTTATCACCACTACTAGCAATGGAGAGGAAAAAGGCTTGAGGACTCTAAAGGTAAAAAGGTGGAAGTAGTTTGACACTGGTAGGTACTAGAGCACCTATAATGAGAAACAGAACCACTTCTGGTTCATTATTGAGGTTAGACATTTGGCATAAATATTCCAATTTGTTGCTACTAGATTGTATTTGTTTGCCATATGTTGTATAGTATCTTTATCTGGTATATTTTGTTATAAAGGATGAAGCTAGGTACTTACAGTTCTTCCAATTTACACACCTTTAAAGCTTTAAAAACAATATATTAAAAAAAATGACATTAAAGTATATTAAAAAAATTGTTGACTTTTTTTTTAACTGATTTTTAAAAAAGGCAGTTCCACATGGTCAACACAGCTTCTTATTATATGCACTTTTCATGGAAAAAAGTCATCTATTTTTTGAAAGAAACCTTTTTGAAAGGAAAGACTGGATGTTATATTCATAAAAAGATCAAACAAGAGTAATTATAAAACTATCTGTTAGACACTTCTGAAGATTTTAATCCATTTTTAGGAGGAACCATAAGAGAGATGCTAAATTAACTCCATCATTTTTCCTCCAATATGCAGAAAATTAAACACTGATGTTTTTACTAGATCTGCTTATTTTTGAAATAATATTTCAAATATTTTTTTTTAAAGTAGCTTAACATTCATGTACTGCAAGCCAAGAGTTTTACATAAAATAGTTTAATCATATAAAGTATGTTAAATAAATTTAAAGATGAAGAAAGAATAGTTTAATTGTTATCAATTTTTGGGGAAAAGCTAAAAATTACTTTCACCATATGGCTAAAGAAGTCAGAGCCTACCTACTGTTAAAACTTATATCAGCTTCATAACATAACCTTCATCTGAGAGTAATCCCTGTGCTTTAAGTATTTAGCTTCATAACATGCAGCAGATAAGAAAAATGTATAAAGCCTTCCTTTGTATTTAGGATAAACTAGCAATACACTGTAACCATGGACTAACTCAGTGTTTTAAAATTAGACTATGCTCATGTAGACACCACCATATAAACTGATAGTAAACCCTCCAGCCAGAGAAAAATGCCCAGTAAAACTGCAAGATAACTTCCAAGTATGTTGTGCTTTTCAAAGAGAAAGTGTTCAGTAATCACTGAGAAGGTTTTTGAAGGGAAAGACTGAAGGGTAACATCCTAAAGGGATGATCTTAGAGAATTCATGCATACAGAAATATTGCTTTCAGTAAGGAAACAAATAAAATTTGACCAGCTCACAAAAACAAATCAGAAGATCTGTTCTTGTATTGTTCAGTGGAATATGTCAGCTGAATATGTTTTACATAACACTGAGTATCTCTGAGTCAGCAGTGTTACTACCGTTTATTTTTTAAATGAGTAGCAGAGGTGTCATTTTTTGGAATGTTTCTCCTCTTACATTTCCAAACGTTTGGTTGTCTGCCAGTTACTGTTAATACACGCAGGCTACTCTGTGTCTGTAGCAGTAATCTTCAGTGATAGCTGTTAGATTTCGCTGTAATCATTGACACTTCTTAGCATATGCTACAGCAGGAAAAATATAAGTTGTCTGTGAATACAAAGTAGAGTCCCTACTAGTAGTATCCTCTATGAAAATCTCATTTAATTTCAAAGTACCAGAATAACACAGCTCTCTACTGTTTCTGAACTTGGAAGCAGTAAAATTAATTCTAGCAGTGTAAGCCTCTTGAGTTGTATACTTTTTCCATAGCTGCTGAACCTGTGTATTGCCCTTACATAAGTTTCCAATGTATAAAGGTATACAATGCAAACGTACAGAAGCCTTCAAATATAATGGGATTGCATTTCAATATCATCATATGTCTAGCACTGTGTTATTAGCAAATTAAATATACTTGAATAGTGTTCCATTTAATATCAACTGTCAGTATAGAAGCTGCAGCTATTTTCCAAACCATACATAGGTTTGGCAGCTAACTGTATTCGGATAGGACAAATTACTGTGAATTTATTCTAGTTCTTCACAATGCATGTGTCATGCACAACTGCCTAGTTCTCAATCTCTTGGTCTGTGGAATAAGCCTTTAGTGAACTATCTGCCTTTCCTCGTGAGCTATAGGTGTTACACTGGCAGTCTCAGCTGTTGTTCTCTCAAGTAGAGTCCTCTGTTTCCTGTCAGGATAGTCAGAAGATCGAGGAGAAGAAAGAATAGAAGATTCTCTCTGCAAACAAGGAACAGGTAAGGAAGGGCAGAAAGAATTCTGATTTCTAAAGCTCTGAGGTGCTTTTTTCCTCCCCTGCATGAAGGTGAAGAAAATACCTATTCCATTCTATGATCAGAGACACACAGAAAGCAGGAGTACACACACCTAAGTCTGAGCTGTAAGCCATACTACTCTGCTGTTCTTCCATTGTTTTTTCTTCGGTAAAGAAGATGTTGATTGAAAACATGCTGGTCTGTACTCTTACTACTGTATTTCTGTTTTCACAGACTAGGAGAAGAAGGTGGTGATGGGCAGTGATACATTTTTCTCATGCTTGAGAAAAGAAACTGTTTATCTGAATATATGAAAGGACAGTAAGAATGCATTTGAAGACAGGAGATAGGACAGTTAAAAATACTAAAAGCGCAGAATGAGGAAGTCAAGTGAAATGCACAGGAAAAGCTAGATGCAGGTTTCCTCACAAATGGGTATAACTATATAGAAAATGGGAGAAAAGTGAGACTCAGGCCTTTTCCTGGAGCTGGAACACGAGTGAATTCTTCTAATTCCTTGCTTGCTCTTAAAATCAGTGAAGTTAATTATGTTACATAAATTACCATTCTCTCCATCTTCAAACCTCAGTCTTCCTGCTTCTCCCTTTCTGTAGCTTACATCCCTCCCTCCTGGCCTGACTCATTGTGCATGCATATGAAAACCTTTCTGTATCTGCAACAGCACAACAGCAGAGGAAAAAAGTCAAAACAGTAGATTTTTTTCTTATATATTACTATTTATATTATATTTATTGTATTAAATATCACAGAATCACAGAATCCTAGGGGTTGGAAGGGACCTCGAAAGATCATCTAGTCCAACCCCCCCTGCTAGAGCAGGGCCAAAACATTAATATAACATATTAATATTTGTGAAAATAATAAATAATGCTAGTATGTAGCATCTTCTATGTAAACAAAACCCCTGAAACACACCACCACCTTCTTTTCTCTATATTAGGTTGTTTCAATTTGACTAAACTGAAATTCAAACATTTTTTATTATTTGTTCAAACAAGTACCATTGGTTTATTTACCTCTACAGACAACAAATGTATCTTACCATTTGGACCACCTCTAAATCTCTTAAGATTGTTCGTATACCTAAAATATTGAATTAGTCTCTTTTTGTCTAAGCTACCTAAAAGTTAGATAGTTGCATTTATTCCTGGAGTAGAATGACTAATGCTCTGGAGGGGCCCATCTTTCCTCATTAACTAGAGTGGGAACCTGGACAGCTGATGTAAACTAGATACTCAATTTTTAGATGCCTTAAAAAAAGTGGAGATGAACCTTATCCTTACTGTTTAGACCTTAGAGTCAGAATTTATTCTTGACTGAAGCAGGTGTGCTTCTAGCCAACAAAGAAATTCACAAATGGTTTACCAATGCTTGGTTAGTTGTGTCTTATTCTGTTGATGTATTTTCTCATCACACAGAGATCACATTTGGCTGCCTCTTTAAATACATGTTGGATAAAATTCTGTCTAATCTTATAGCATATAATGTGCAAATCAGCAATAGATAATTAAAACACACTTCACAAATATTACCCATTCTAATATTCTCTTTGGAAAGAGAACATTGACTATACTGCAACTCAGAAAACTGACTGTATTTATACTGAATCAGAAATGGTAAGTGATTTGCTCAAGCTGAAAGCCAATCAAACAACACAAATTGTACCATTCAATGCCAACAGGTCTGTTCTTTCATTTAGTTTCATTCCTACAGATTAATGGTATAAGAACACTTAGAAAAACAAACAGAACAGTAATGTGGTGAAAAGAGAGAAAAGAAAGCACTTCTGAAAGCTTGTGAGAAGTACAGAAGAAAAATAGATAATAAACAAATTACAAAACTAGGTACAAGTACATTCACTAAAGAGAAAAAAAGCAACACTACTACTTATATGATGAAAATTACATTTTTTTTCCAAATAATTATGGCATGAGGGCAAGCTTTTCAATTCTTTATGGATTATCTTTTTTCCATTTAGATGATAACACCATATTTAAAAAGGACTCCATTCCTGTGCTTAAGACTTACTTTTTTTTTTTTTTTTTTTAAGAATGTCAGTCTCAAAATTTTGAGTGAAAAATACACCTTTTCCTCTCAAAATATTGCCCATGGTATTGCTAAAGTGGGGAAAGGGTCAAAATGATGACTATAAGCCATAAATATATTTTATTTAATAGACTGACAGTAGAGTGAACGGAGCAAGAAAACTGACTAGAGTGAGAATAAGAAATTTAAAATTCATTTAATATGAAGAAAAGTTTCATGGAGAAAAATACTGATAAACTAGTTACTATATTGTTTGATGCAAAAGTACACCATCATTTCAAAATATCCTCCAGAATCACTTTTATCATTAGACATGCAGATATTTTCCTATATTATTTTAGTCCTACACATAGTCTTAACAACAAAGGTAAGTCTTTAGTCACTAGTAACGGTTTTTAATTAGGTATACTTCTGGTATCTAACACAACAAATCTATGATACTGCCCCCCAGATCCATAAGTGATCAATACCAGAAGCCTAACTAAACAGAATAATGAGAAAAGTGTTGTGCATCTACTTTACACATGCTGCATTTTCTAAGGTTGTGTTACCAAGCAAATAGGTGAATCTCGAGAGCTTAAATGTCTGTGTCACTGGATAACTTATTGCTACCTATATTAAGTGATCCTTCAAGATGGCTGATCATGTCCGTATCTAACATGGGTTTAACTTTACAACTAGAGTGGCCAAAAGTTCTATAATATGTCATCAGTCAGAAAGCTTTTATCTCCTATTTCCAAGGAGTTACATTACACAACATTTGTATGCGATCATTTAGAACATAAGTTAAATTATTTTACCTTAAGGAAATCATGTATGTGATAGACTTTTAAGAATTTTAAGTTCTCTATGTTCCTGGCTCATGACCTGTATATTCTTTTCTTGATAAAATGCACACAATATAATGAGCTAGATGCTACACATTTTTAGAATATTTATTATCTAGCTATATAATGCTCTCATTTTAGGGAAGAAACGAACTATGCATTAAAAATGCATTGTACATTTCAAACAACTAATTTAATTTTTATATTTCATCAAAATATTAGTGGAAAATAAATTCATATTGAATACACATTAAATTAAATTCTTTTAATGCACATTGAGAATATTAATTTCCCTTGTGGTAGCAGAGTTTATTATTTGCTTCTAGCACAATGTACACAACCAACATTTTTCTGGCTCCAGGCAACCTGATTCCATTCTTATCCCCATTTTGTGTTCTTCATTAACTCTCAAAATGTACTTGATAAAAGAGTCAATGGAAAAGACATGTACCTGCCACAGCTAAATCCAGTCAGACAATTTTTAAATTAAAACAATATTCTGACCATGAGCTAAATTAACACAAAGCAGCACTTATACCAATGTTGCAAATGTTTCCTTTACATATGGACATTACATGATAAAAAAAAAAAAAGAAAAAAGAAAAGACTTCTTTGCCAGTTGTATACCTGATTACACATTACATGAATTAGACTTATCATCTCTGGGATGAAAACCATTTCTGTGTCTTCACATACTCTTTGCACTATGACACTGCAGTTCTGGACAGAGTTTCTAAATTCTGTCAGAGATAACACTGCTGTTTCTGTTCTCTTGAATGAAATTTAGCTAACTGGAGTAAACTGCAGAAATGAATTCTATACAATTCTTAAAGCTGATCTCTCAAAGTTTAGTTCTAAGAATTTACTAAATATTCTATTTTTTTTCAGATGATAATACAAGATCCTTTGCAATCTTGCATTAACAGAATGATTTCAAAAAGAGAAATTACAATAGAGCAACAGAGTTGGAAAAATGTGAGGAAAAAAGGAAAAGTGAACTTTCTATTGGTTTTACTCATACAGCAAATACTTCTCCCTATTGTTAATAATAAATATTTGTATGTACACATTCAATACTGCATGATCACCCTATACTTCAGAAAACTATACTCCTGTGCTACTTAAGTTACCATGCTTAAACTGAATTTCATTAAATTTCTGGATTAAGTGATTAATCCTTTGAAAATATTTTTAGTTTTTATGTGAAGTGGCCTGTGATACAGTCAGCTTTTCTGCGTTTACAACAAATTTTTGTAAACAAAAGATTGTGTCCTACAAAAATCATTTTTTTATGAATCCCTCTGTGGGGGGATATAGCTATATATATATATGTGACTTTTTTTGGAAGTCATGTGGTTTTGAAGTCATTCTCTTTTGGGGAAGGAAAGTTGGGCTGACTTACTTTTAATAAAATACATGGCAAAAACTGGATCATTGTCCCTGTCTTCTGAAAGCAGCATCCTGAACCTTTATACAGTTCAGCATACAAGCATTTGGAGCAATCTCTGTGGTTTCCCTCCATTCATGTTATTCAATAATTACTTCATGGTTAAAAATACTAAAACTAGATATTCGGTGAGATATTTCCAACCATTTTAATTTAAGATGGAGAATTAAACCCTCCACATTTTAACAAAGTTTTCCACATTTCTTAGATGAAAGAATGACGTATACAGCAGTGATGATGGATTCAAGTTATTAAAAGCAAATGTTTTATTTTAATGCAGCTAAGTATTATCATAAATACCATTTTGTTCTTATTCTCTCTGGATATGAGGTTGTCATTTGGGATATTCTGCTACTCCCCCTTTTTTTTTTTTTATTTCCAAATGTAAACTGAGTTATGAAATCAAATCAAACAGTACCGAAATAACCCTAGTGTGACACAACTTTTAAGCGGTCTAACAATTCTAGACACAGTGAGCATCTAACAGAAAATACACATTGACAACATTGTTTGCTCAATATATGTGTTCACTGGTAGAATAAAACTTGTACATTTACCTTCCAACAATCTGCAAGACATTACTCTTTCAAGGATCTAAATAACCATTACAGTCATCATCCCAAACCTCTGTTGTTTGATTCTATTTGTTTCTTCTCTCTGTTGCTTATTTACAATAATTTGGGACTACCTCATAACATAGAAATTCAAGAAAAGAATAGGAAAAGCTTCAAATGGTGTAACTGTATGAAAGAGAGGTGTCTGTGAATACAACATAGTTATTCAAGAATCGATGAGAATAGTGAATTTTAACGACCCTGTTTATGGCAAACAAAATGGGTCTACCTTCATTGCAAAAATTCCAAGAAAACTTGTGCCAAAGTGTCATGCTTATCAATGAAGTGCTTGTCATTTTTTTTTTCAATATTATATCTTGCTGTAAATGTAAAGCATATGCACAGTGTCTATGGAAACTCAACATTTTTCTGGTTATATATATTTTTTTTAGCTTCTTTGTATGAAAAAAAAAAGAAGCTCTGATGTAAATTTTGTATTTTTTGATGGCCACTGAGAAACAATATTTAATTTTCTGACAGCATAGCTAATAAATCACATTTACATACCTTACTGTGAATATTTAATGTCTCTTTTTGCTCTAAAAGAAAGGAAACCTGAGGCAAGCTGATACAAATTTTATTTTACTGTTAAAAATATTAATTTAAATAGAAGTGTACATGACACTGTTATACAGAGCAGAGCATACAAATGAATTCATGTGCATCAGAAGAACAAAGTAAAATCTTAAACATCTGCATTTTAATTGTAACTAGTGCTGGATTACTGTGTTGAACAATTAAGGATCATTACACTATTTTAAAATATCAGCAGGAGAGTGTCAAAGGAAATGAGTCTTCCATGTTTACAAAAGATTTTGCCTGTGGCATACTGTGTGCTTTTGTGAATCATTTATCTTCTAGCTTAAACCTGTCATGGTATGAAATATTGCAACTGTGATTCTGCATGACAGAGTAATGAAACTGAAAAAAAAAGGCCCATATTGCAATAGCCTTTCGAAAGAATTCTGGTCTTAAGAACCTGAAAAGCTGCACATGAAATAGCTTTTCTTTTTACTCCATCAAAAACTAATCCAGGCTAATGAGGTTCCCTTCTACACAGTGCATATGCATATCCCTTTTTTCTTTTTTCTTCTTCCTCTATTGACCTGGTTTAGGTTTTTTTTTAAAAAAAGAAAACAAACCTCTGCTCTATTATAAGGTCTTCTATATTGTATTGGATGCCAAAATAGTTCCTGAAGAGGTTCTATTCAGCAAATATTTGAATGCTATATTTCACAATGCAAGTTTTAACCATAAGGAAGATTATGGAAGAAGAGGTTTTGCCATTTTCTTTAGGAAAATTTCTTTTAAATTATCTATTTGCTATTATTAGCAATGCTAGCAGCATTGCTAAGTACCACATTATTCTCAAAAAACTTTTTTCAATTTTTCTATGAATAATCTCTGAGAAATCTACATGTCATGATGCATATTAGCAAGTTAATTCAAGATGACATCTAGTGTCTTTTTTCAATAAGGCCAGCATTTTAGGGGGACCATCTTGTCACTGAGTGATCCCTATATAATCAATATCAATCACTGCAAGCAAAGACTCTTTTCTTAATGCATTATCTTCTATCAGGACAAAAAATAATAGTTACAGGTAACAATTTTCTAAAACTGATCTTAGGAAGCTCAGCATTAAAATTTTACAGCTATCCTCTAGAGCTATACTTGAATATATGGCAATGAGATAGAGATTAAAGCTATTAGCTAAAACACATTCGTTAAACAAATCTGCAAAATTTCAAACTGAGAAATAATTCATTTGAGTGAAAAACTTAAAAGCTTAGGTTAAATTGACTGTCGAAATTACTTTGACTTTATAATAGTTGTTACTGAAATAATTTTAGTAATGATAGATAAAAAACAGGTTAGAAAAAGCAAAACCAACACAAACAACATAAGAATAACTTACCAAAAAAATATACCACTGCATCATTCAAAAAAAAGAATAGGGAGGAATTCTCCTCCCTATTACTGTATGTGTATTGTTGAAAAAAGCAGCTAAAATGGAAATATTTGTTTTGCTCTATCCTATGTGTTGTGTCATCCTTGTTCTTGAATGGCTACTGCCAGGTATGTTCTTTACCTTTGTCTTTCAACACACAAGCATTCATATTTTCTCTATTCATAGAAGTGGATTAAGTATTTCCATGTTATATTCTATAGGTACCTGGCATCATTGTCAAAATAAGCTGTTTAAAGACAAGAGAAAGAGTAAAGGTCTATCCTGAGGTTGGACAACCAAAGAACTGGAGAGAAATCACAAATACTCTATTATAATCATATTCTCAATGCATCACTGAATCCTCATATGGCAGAGTTAATGATATCTAAACCATGACACTCCTTCTTTGTATCAGTTTATTTTTTTTATAAGTGCTGTGAAAGCATCAGACAGAATTCCTTAATGCTGTTCTTAGCATACATGTTCTTAATACTCTTCTTAGTGTGTAAAGAAAATGAGTATTTGTCAAATTATTCCAACATACAGAACAGTGGGCTTTTTCCCCATTTCCACGCCTTGTTTTTGGAATTCTGTCTTTATTTCCAGAAATCACAAAATTACATTTACATCCACAATGTGGAAGATAGGAAGTGCACAGCATTAACACTTAAAATTCCCTATTGAAGTGATTTTAATTCTTTATATGTTGACACCTGTGTCATAAACTAAGAAGTATCAGATTTGATGGAAATGGGAAGACATAATCTATCCAGTTTATCTAAAACAATTTTGCTAGGTTAAAAACACGTGCTTCTAACAACTAGAAATAAGTCAAGAATTGTGCATATATATTTAATTTTCTCTGAATGTTACAGAGTGATGAGATTTCCATGGCTTAGGAGATAATACTTTTTAAAACATTTTTATTTTGTAGTAGCCTATGGACCTCTATGCTATACATAAAAACAAATTAATTGGACATTAAGGCAGTTCAGTTATCACGACTGTGGCAGATGGATACACAGCAGTTCAGGCATTGGCTTTAATTTGGATAAAATGTTTGTAGAATCAACATGAAGGAAGGTTAATAAATACCCATCGTCATCCCCAGGCACCTCTTATTTAAAGAACTGAAATGTGAGCAGTGGGTCAGAATTAAGTTCTACTTGTTTGAGCATAAATCTGAAGCATGGATATTTACAGAATAAATGATATTCAGTATGTGGCATTACTGCTTAGCAATGAGTCAAAGTTAACAACAAAATATCATCTGTCATCACAGGCATTGTTCAATAGTAAAATGAGATAAAATGATTCATAAATCCAGAGAGCTAAAACAGTGATGTAAAAGCCCTGTCTTTTTGTGGGATGGAAGACATCTTTAAAAGATTCATCTAGTCATCATAAAAAATGTTAGCATGGGAGCGAGGTTTCATTGGAGGATCTGGGAATCTACAAATGCCAGATAGATGCATCCTGCTCTAATTTAATTCCTCAGGAAAGACTATGCCATTGCCTCTGATGCAGAGAAGTCAAGTATTATGAAACAGTACTACAAAATATATGACAATCATTGCTTCCCCTGCTTATGATTAAAATTAAAAACAAGTATCAGTTCAAACCATCTTTTTCATATTAATATATTTAATATAAAAGAAATTGTACAAATCATCCAGATATGTTGAAAGTATATGAGAAAGACATGAATGAGACCAGATATACTTACCAAATTCCTTAGGGACAGTGATAGAGTAAACACAGTTGTGACCAACACTATAGTTCTTGGGGTAGTTTGGTGATAATACAGTGCCTTCAGAGCCTGTTGACCGGCTTCCACAGGGTGCTAGAAAGTGAAGATAATCAGTTTGAATAAAACAATATCAGAAACAAATCAGTTTGCCAGTATATGCTATTACAGAAAATATTATTACACTTCAACACTGGATTAAATCTGTATATCCCGCGAAATACCAAGTATGTGCAATTTTCTCATCTATCAAAAGAGAACTGATGGAACTCTGCAGCTTTCCAGATATTTTTTTTTCTTTACCATTTATGAACCATCTTAAGAAAATAATGATATGCTTTATACACAGTATGATATTATTCATAGCATACAAAACTATTATTCATTTGTATGATGCTTTATACTCTGATAAAAGCATAGCTTATGCAGCCTTTCCACACATTAGTAAATTCTTGCTCATGCCAATAGCCTCATAATTCAAAATAATGCACAGAACTACTGAAATAAGAAAGTCAGGATTCCTTGACTGAGCATGATGTACCACTTTTTAATATATAAAATGTTATAAATAATTGAGAAAGTTATGAACAAAGACTTTATCTCACAAATGTCATGTTTTTTCTCCCATTAATATCCATAATACTTGGTAAAATGGCAGATAAATAACAATGCTATTTACAACAACAATGTATTTTTTCTGAGGTTAACAACAGACATAAACATTTGGCATTATTCAAGACTCTCAAGCAAGAAACAGTGCTTTTTCTTCTTTTCCTTCATCAGATGGTCACGTGCATTTATATGAAACAGTCATAAGAGTTAGTGTTCTCCTATGTCCATTACCTGCTTCTTAGGCACACTTCATAATCTATTGTCACGGTTGTGGCATCTGTTTAGATTATTTCTTCTAACCACTTTGGATTATAAAATACTTTTTAAAAATTAGCTTAACATTAATGTATCTATTTAACAAATTTGTTGCCTCTGGTAAGACATAAGTCACTTTCTAAAATAAGTATTACTCAATGTTTCATTTGCTAAATACAAAAAAAATCTGGGGTTTGCGGTATGATCTCAAAACATTACAATCTTCTGAATTATATTAAGTAAGAAAAAGGTAGGTTTCTTACCATTATTTCAAAAGATTCACACAAAATTTATAGTAGACTATACCATGAAAAGAACACATCTTTTAATGCTAGCAAGATAAGGCCTCACCACTCTGAGCATGGATTTCTGTATTTTGCATCAGAACAGGTTCCCTTCAGTATAGTGCAGCTGTAGAGTCTGACAGCCTGTGAACCTGAAGCCGGAACAGAAGGTAACTATTGCTCTAGTCTACACACAGAATCTGTAAATGTTTTAATGGACTAGCATGGAAGGCAGGGTATTTGAATTAGGGCAACAGGAGGATCTCGACTTTTGCTTGTGTGTGTGTGTGTGTGTGTGTATGTGGTAGATGCCACACATATATTAGAGATTAACACATGAGTCAGGACCAGTAACAGACAATCTTTGTGATGCTCAGTACAGCTTTACTGGCTGTAAATCTTGTTTCATGCTTTCTTGTGAAAATATATTTAGATATTAGAACTCTTGGTACTTTTTGACAAGAAGCAATAAAGTCGTGTCTGATACATCCCAGGATGAATTATTTGAAAAAACACAAACTAGAAACTCTTCACTAGCTGAATGTGACAAATATTTTTTTTTTATGAAAACAGATCTTCTTACCAGATTGTAAGTCCTCAAGATTTTCTATTCCAAATTTTGGATGAAACAGAAGAGAATATGGAAGAATATAAGCAACAGAAGCACTAAAACTAGATAAAGGAGTTTGCCAAATAGCTTATTACTTCCTCCTAACCCCATTTCCTTCTTTACTGTTTGTAAGTCAAATGAGTTACTTCAGCAAAGATTAATAATATTAATAATAATATCTTCCCCTAATGAGCAAATACACAATAATGCATAAGTTCAGTGTAAAATTATGATTCCACTGAAGACAATGCCATGGACACCAAAAGGGACATAATTTCACACTTAGGTTTTATTAAAACTTTAATAACACAACAATATTAATATAAAAAACCTAAGTAAATAGATAAATATTTAATACTCAGCATATAGTGGACCATTACTTACAAAGTCCAGACTTCTTCTACTCCTTTTTAATTCCTACAAGTTATTCAGTTAAGAAAGTACTTTGTGATTTTACTAAACTACTAGTAAGCTAAACTCGAAATACAATGAAAAAAAAACCTCAAACCACCAAGTTTCTTTTAAATTAACATAAATTTTCCACAAGTTCATGTAAATTAATATACATAATTTTTCAAACAAATAAAAATCTAATTTACTGCCTATTTTACAAGCTTTTATTCATTTTAGTGCAATATCCTACACTACAAATTATTGCTATTAATAGTTGTGTACCTAAAATTAACAGTTGAGCTATATCTTTAATAAATATGTAACACTGTTGATGTTGTAACACTGTACAATATCAATACCATATTGCATTGTCAAAGTGTACATCTAGCAAAAACATTTCATAATATTTGAAAGGTAATATTATCACAGCTGTTATAAAAATAATCACACAAAATAATTTTATTGAAGTGCACATAGATTTCTAAAGGGATTACATGCAGCAATGTTTGCATAATAAAAAAAACAAACAAACAAACCACCACACAATTTAGCATCTGTATGATCTATACTAAAGTCTGTTGAAAACAACTTCAGTGTCTCTAAGGGTGAAGATAATGCCATTTTCTTTTTATAATTGACATTAATAAAAATGTGTATAGAACACATTGTGTAGGGCATCTAAGTGGTTTTCCCATTCATTGAATCCCATGAAAGCAACATT
The DNA here is from genome assembly GCA_013399075.1 of Chloroceryle aenea. NCBI lineage: Eukaryota > Metazoa > Chordata > Aves > Coraciiformes > Cerylidae > Chloroceryle > Chloroceryle aenea. The sequence continues at coordinate 369,147 of VWZY01000209.1, forward strand.
CATCTGTAACAGTTACCTAGTCATCACATATGTGGTCACATAAGAGGACAAGAAATGCAGTACAAGGCTGGAAGCAGGATTTTCAGCAGGGCTCCAAGGGTGCAAATTCTCTCAGCAGAGTAACCTCCACATTGTATGCTACAATGTGCTCAGTACAGATTGGATTTAGAGATGAACAGTTTGTCACTCTGACATATGCAAAGTTTAATTTACAGCAACAAGAAAACACATTGAGCATTTCATAGCAATTTCTTTCACTTGGTGTTCTCATTCTGTATTTTTTCACTCTGCCTTTTCAGAGTATACCTTTTCTTTTACTGGTCTCTCCCACTGTTTTCCAACCACTGCTATAATTACTCTTTGCCCTCACAAGAATTCACATTCCTGGGTCCCAAAAGAAACAGCATAAAGTTGAATTGAGATGACCTCTGAAATCTGAGAAAATGTTTAACTTCATAAATCACCAGGTGGTATGTGATTTAGTTCTAGCAGCAAGACTGTCCTCCAAGACCTTTCTGAATGTATCAGGAAGGACAAAGAGTTTTATCTGATATTTCAGTAAACCCATTGAGTTCACTGACTACATTTCCTTCCATAGCTTTTGGGAAATGCTTACTTTAAAATGCCACAAGTTTCAGGAAGAGGAGATTCTATCCTGATCATCACTAAAGATTACTATTCAGAAACCAGAGATGGATCCATAGACATGAAACCATGGCTACAGTGAATTAAAAATATTAATTTGATACATAAAAACCCAAACATATCCTGCATTTTTGCCTCTGGAAAATATCTATTATCAAGTCATTTGGTTGGATATAATAACTTCATTAACTCATTGCCTTTGATTTATGCTTATTTCAACTATGTAGGTCTTATTTCCTTTGCATCAGTTTTACAGTGCAACATTTCCTAAGAACTACAAAAGTTAAAACCTGAAAGGCTGTGAAAATCAGCATGTCTAATTATTATGCTGTGCACTGAAAGGTCTAGCTACAGTAAAAGTTCTAACAGACCCGTCATCCCTACAAACATAAAGTCACTTTTAATATGGGAAAAGCAACAAATGCTGAGCACCATTTCCCTATAAATGAAAAAAATCCTGCAGAATCAAACAAATCAACAAGCCAGCCGACCAAGAAAAAAAAGTTCAAAAGGGAAATAATATTGTCTAATGTAATTCTCCAATAGCATTCCAGTATTTTTTAATAAAGTTTAATTAGACTTTGAAATACTATTGCACTTTCCATATTTATTTCTGCTTTAGTTTATTCTCTGTCATATAAAACCACTACTCAGTATTCTGTCCTTGTTATGCGTTCCTGAATCAGATGGAACTCTAATAGGAGAGAAATGGGCTTGATTATGGAAAGAATGTGATAAGAATCAGTGTGCTGATGCCCTGCTCAGCTTCCTTGAAACATTATGAATCATTTAATGGCAGAAAGATCCTTTTCTGTGCGTGCTGAATTTACTGTAATGGTATCTTGTCTTGTAAAAAAGCACTCCCCGCAACCCTTCAAAAAGGCCTATCATAACAACGACAACTTATCACCCACTTTGTATCTTTAACTGCTAAGCTTTATTATCTGGGAGATTACCCATCTTGATCAATAGCATTCATGCACTTTTGCCAAAGAACTAAATTCTAACTCTTTATGACAATGCATTAGTAAAGAGAAAATACAATATAAAATTCATTACCATCAGCAATGATACCTTTACTCACATTTCAAAATACACTATTCGTAAAAGAAATAGATGATCATTGCAGACAGCAAATCACACAGCAGAACCACAGAACCCTGTAATCTCCACCTTACTGTTATAAAGTAAAATTTTCTATAGCTCCAACAAAATATTACAGGGTTAAAAGCCCCTGCCATGTGCTTATTGCTCACGTTTTTTATCACACCTTTGCAGTCTAACCAAAACAAAGAACCTACAAGGAAAAATTTCATTAAAAGAATGTGACAAATAGACTACATAATTCTGAGAACCAATCTCAGGTGTCTTCATCTTGTAAAGAAAAGATTATTTTTACTACCAAATATTTTTTATGCATCTTTCAGCTTTTAATTCCTACTACCACTTTCAGATTACCTACTTTCTAGCTCCTACACCTAAAATCTAACAGAATTTAATTCTAATTGCAGATTTAAGTGCTGTATTGCACCATTCATTTTTAAGCAGCAGTCATCAGTGGAATCAGTGGGGATTACGGCTCAAAAATGAATGGTGCAATATGGCTTTATGTCACGCAGACATATTTGATTACACAGCTACAAATACAACAAAAAAAATGAAGATTAACAGTTCATAATCTCTTCAAAAGAAGGGAAAACATGGCTTGAAGAACCGCTAATGGCATACTGACTTTTCGTCTTATGGGTCATTGTTTCAAAATCCAGACTAGGACACCATGTATCTAGGATGCCTAATATTTAGCTGTTCAAACTTAATAAGTTAAGAAGAATAATTATATATATTTTTAGAACTTTATCTACTGTTATGATTTAACTCTAGCTGGCAACTAAGCATGGGGCAGCCATTCAGACAATCCTCCCCACAGCAGGATGTGGGGGAAGAGAACTGAAAGTGTAAATGTGAGAAAACTCATGGCTTGAGAACAGAACAGTTTAATAATCAAAATATTGTAATTATAATTAATAATTATAATAAAAGTTAATTGCTATTAAAAATAAAGTAACAAAGATAGAGAAATAAAACCTCAGAAAGAGAAATGATACAAATGAAAGCAATTGCTCACCATGAACTGACATGCCCAGCCAGTCCCTGAGCAGCAGACCTCCAGCCAAACATCCCCCTAGTTTTGTTGCTGATCATGTCATGTGGTGTGGAATATCTGTTTGGTCAGTTGGGGTCAGCTGTCCCAGCTGTGTTCTGTCACAGCTTCTTGTGCACCCTCAGCCTACTTGCTGGTGGTGTGAGAGGCAGAAAAGGCCTTGACTCTGTGTAAGCACCGCTGAACACTAACTAAAAAATCCCTGTATTATCAATACTGTTTTCAGCTCAAATACAAGACATAGTCTCATACCAGCTGTTGTGAAGAAAATTAACTCTATCCCTGCCAAAAACAGTAAATATATTAAAGAACTGATTGCTGGTTTACATAGTGTGATCCAATATAATGTCACTCTATTTATCCTTTTTAATCTAAAGGACAAGATTTTCACTTAAAATGATTTCTTGTAGCTGTTATGTCAAGACTAACATACAGGTAGCGAGACAACACTTGCAGCACACAGTAACTCCCTCAGTGCCTCCATTCCATTGTTTATACCTTAAAATACCAACTATTTCAACATGTCATCCTCAGAGTTTCTAGCCAAAGGCTTTTCCTAACATGAGAAAGATAGACTTTGGACTTTTGACAATTAATATCAGATTTTGCAAGAGTTGTTCTTTAGTGATTATAAGCCATCCTCGTTTTGTGTCCTCACTGTATCTCTTCTTCTCTTCTACTATCTCAATCCTCTGCCAAATCCAAAGTATGAAGACAATGTGTTTACTGCAGATTTAATTCTCTGCCAATGATTTATTTTAAAGCATATTAATCACATTGAGGAACATCTTGCAGACAACTTCAAAAGCCAAGTACTAGCCCAGCACATTAGATTCCTTAAATAATTAAAAATCCTGAAATGTGTTTTTAGCAAAAAATAATTAATGATCAGTAACTGTAGCCATCCCAAAATACAGTTACTACTATGCATCAACAGTATCCCTGTAATAACATCTGATCCTGATCTCAGTTATATATTAGATATGCATTTAATCTGCTATATTAGAAATAAACAGTATTGTCTAGAAGTGTATTTTGTTTATCTCCTTCTTAAAAGAAGGATGAAAATGTTAAATTCCACAGAAGGAAGTTAATGAATATTCAGCTTCTAACAACTGTTTTCTGCCCTTCCAAATCTTCTTTTTAATTGCATATATATATAAAATGATTGAGGATTTGGAAATATAATCAAGCATTCTACATCTGTACTTCAAAAATGCAGAATGGGAGAAAGATGTTAATGAAAGTTCCAGCTGCTTTGATCAAAATCTTTACACCCCAAATACTATAAACACAAAAAAAGTCTTGATTCTTACATGTAGAAAATAGAACATCACATCAGCTCTGATGGTTCTTTTACCATATTTGATGATTTTTACTAAACTTAGATTACCTAGAAATTCAACCTTGTCTTTACTTCCCCTAAATAAAAATCACTGAAGTATTTTAGCCTTATGTGCCTTACTCTTTTATATTCTTTAAGGCCTACATGTTTGCCTATGACAAGAAAATTTTCCATTCACTATAATATTGTCAATAATGGTGAAAACTATGATTTTCTTTTTTTTCTTGAAATCTGGATTCAGTCTGACTATAATTTATCGTGTAAAAAACTGGCTGACTAAAGTAATGGTTTCAAAAGACCACACCAGTAAACAATAACCCATTAGAATCACAGCTTCACTACATAAAAGGTGCCTTAAAATGTGACCTATAAAGCCTCTATGTAATCAATATTGAATGATTGATTAAAAAGATGTCAGCATTTAATATATTACACAATGAAAAATAGCAAGATTAAGCTTTTCTGCGCAGTTTTCCATCCTGAAAGTTTTCACACACAAACCTGATCTGAGCTAACCCAAACAGCTGTTTCAAGTAAATAAAGATAGAAAGAAGAAGAAAAAAAAAAAAATTACACAGAAGAGGTACATCCTCTGACATTTCAGTTTTCAGTAAAACATTTCTTTGGAAGAAGATGAGGCTGCATGTACCCCTTTTCCCAGCTCCTAATAATGCAAATTATGTCCTGGGTGATATGAAAGAGAAGTGGAAATGCCGTTGAAGGTCTTCTCTCCTTCCTCATAATGCACATGAATCTGGCTTTCAGCATGATATTTAATCACCGAACCACTATGGCTATAATATGCAATCATGTACATAAGGCTGGGAATTAAGGTTTCTTTTTGCAATCATAATCAAGAATGTATCTGGTGCTTTTAAATTTCATGGTATGCAATTGCTCTGTAAGCAATCACAGGACATACTGTAACAATCGCCTCCTCATTTTCCATGTACCCTACTGTAGTTTCCAGGAGGATCCTTTAAAGGGATAATGGCTTTAAAGTGAAAGAGGGTAGATTTACATTAGATATTAGGAAGAAATTCTTTACTGTGAGAGTGTCAAGACACTGGAACAGGTTGCCCAGAGAGATTGTGGATATGTCCCTGGAAGTGTTCAAGGCCAGGTTGGATGGGGCTTTGATCAACCTGGTCGAGTGGAAAGCTTTCCTGCCCATGGCAGGGAGGTTGGAGCTAAATGAAATGTAAAGACCCATTCCAACCCAACCCATTCTATGAGTTTTCTGGTTTTCTTTTAAACAAGAGACAAATGAATAATCTGAATACATATGAATAATCTGTATAATGATGCTTTGTTACCATAAAAACCTTGAATAAATGACAGGCAGTTCATGACAGTATTTGGCACTGTTAAATACATCTTTCACATGGAGGTATTTTGAAGCCTGGATTCAAATATTTCCAAGGGTTAAACCACAGACTATAATAAAATGCAGCAATATTTTTTAGTGATCGATAAATCATGTCTTCTGGTAGGAACAAAGTTTTTACACTCAGTCAGAAATGCAATTTCCCACTACAAGGCTTTTTGTTATGCTGTAAACAACTGGGTTTTGCTACCAAAAATTTAAAATTAACTACAGTTGGTGAAGGTAAGAGAAATTATTAATCATCATCTCTGTCATAGTAATATTACTTCTGCATATGTTAATTATACCCTGTTCTTAACATCCACCATGAAATGCCAAATAGCACAGCATAATAGCCTGGATAATCCTTGCATGCGTTCATAAGAGAATGTTTTGGTTCACTTCCCACACTTATTAGAGAGACTCAAGGTAGTTTTAAATAATGAATTCAACCAAATGCAAGTCATGCCTAATGCACATAGGACCAATAATATAATTTGGTACCAAATATAAAGGTACAATTGCAAAACCATCAGCTTTATGCACTGAGTAGATTTTGGAAAACTAATCCTCTATGATCCTGAAAACCTCTGCTCAGCTTTCATCTAACTTTAAAATCATCAGTTATTGATTTTTGATTTGTAGACACTCATTGATTTTTGATTTGTAGACACTCATATTTTCTAGTTTTGCACATTCTCAGGAAAGCAAGTTTTGACAGACTGAGCAACTCAGCAGCTAGTTCATTACCAGAACCCAGAACATAAGTATTCCTCAACAAAGGTTTCCTATGGGGCTTGATGCACCAGACAAATCTAGAAAAATGCTTACAGACATGCCAAATGGTTGTCCCTTCCAATTTAACAGAGCCACGACCTTCATATTCTTTTTAATTCTAAATGGAGAATGTATTTTTTCCCATATTTAATTAAGAGGCTCGATTTCTGAACAAGACCCATAACTCCTTTCTCTACATGGATCATTCAAACTCATACTGTCTCCCATGAGTATGTCTTAAGTTATGTGAAATTATTCAAAAGGGGTATAGAGATGGTCCTCTATCTGCGTCTACCGAGATTTTACTATTCAGTGAAAATATCCATATGAACTGCAACAAGAGTAGCTTTTACTCAATAGGGCTTGACTCTGGACCACTGTATCAGTTTTGCCCTCATGATATCTGTGTTATTTATCTGATCATTTTCTTCATGGAAATGATCAAATGTTACTGACACAAATTCTCTTAGAAGAGAAAAAAAACCCTTTTCTATTGTTCAAATTATACTACTTACCAGACCAATTCTATACATTGTTAAGGACCAGAAAGCCATTTGAAGTGTTCCTTTCCTCTGATGTACTTAGCTCCAAAGATGAGTGAAATAAGAATACTCATTCATAATATTTCTCTTTTCCATATTCTGAGAAGCCTCACTCTCCCTAAAAAGCTATATGACTAAATATGGCTCAAAGGAATTTAGGAGAACCTAGATTCTAAACTGATATTAAAAATGCAAAGTTTATAGAGAAAAATGGGTAATTTTTTTTTTTAATCCTTTGTACTTCATACCTAAAACAACAGTTGAAATTTTTTAAGCTATAAAGAGGGTTCAAGGTCTCAATTTTTTTTCACCAAATCAGTAAAATAAAAATTGACTCTTTTCCTCAAGTCTAAATCTGAAAATGCTTCTGCTTGAGACAATCAGTGGTAATATAATTAAAGTCAGGAGATTCCTGAATAAGTGGAGTTGTTTGTATGCACAGAAGTTTGAATGATTGGATCTTTGGTGCATTTCAGGGCTGAATTTTTCTAGCGACCACATGTCCAGTCGCTTAAATGATGTAATGTAGTATATATAAAATATTTTATCTATGTGTTTTAAAAACCAGTAATAACAAAAAGAAAGAAGCTTATATTGTGACATGCAGAATATACTTAATGCTTTATTTAAATATATATGGTATACATCTCTATACTGTAAATTCACTAATTCAGGAATACAGGGTGTCATAGAGAATGACATTACTATTAAACTCTACTCTCAATAATAATATTGGATACATAGTGTTACAAGTTATTAAAAACTTGAAACTATATTTATCCTGAGTTACTAATATGGTATTTTAATTAAATATATAATTGAAAAGACCTATGTTTGAGAAGAGAAGCTTATTAAATCTTCTAATTTTGTACATGTTTCTTTTGTATGACAAAGCAAGAAAAATAACAAGAGAAACTATAATAAATGAAAACAGCTCTTACCATGACAACTAGGCAGGGCTCTGTTCCATCCAGGTCTACCATCATCTCCCATGATGCATGTTAGTGTAGAATATCCTTGAAGAACATAACCTGCATCGCAGTAATATGTGACAGTTGACCCCAGTTTATAATCCATTCCGAGTCTTGTGCCATTCATTATATTTCCAGGATCAAAACAAGACTCACGAAGCTTTGCTATAGTGGGAACAAATGCAAAGATAATTCTGAATATAATCGAAAATGTTACAAATATTTTCTAGAGGACTCTCAAGGTCTTCTTTGACTATCCGGTAGACACAGAATGTACCTTTTCTTTTTAAGAATCCCTCAAGTGTTCTTTCTCCTTCATTTTATAGGCTGGACAAAATACTCTAGAATGACCAAACCCCTGTCTCCTATATTTTTCCTAGAAGTTTTCCATAGAACTCCATCATGAGATCTGATTTTCCAGAGTTCACTGTGACCAATGATGAAGTTATGTAGTTAGATCTATGGACACTGTTTCAGTAGATAACAAACATCCTAGTTTTAAAATCTGTAGTCAGAAAACTGCTAAGTGGAGGAAACTAATGGAAGTACCTTGTTACAAAATAAAACAAAAAAAAAAGAAACCAAGAATTTCTTGCAACTTAATGAACCCCAAACGTATATGGTATATTGACATATTTTCATATAGTTCATCTTTTTTTTTCCCCTCACTGGAGGACTAGGCATGAAAATATTCCTTAAATTATCTTCTTTTTTTATTTATAGCTATTTGCTTAAAATTATACAAATACATTCAAATATATGCATATACACTTACCCTTGCTTCCCGCTTCCTTATTTAATATAAATATCAGTGTATTTAGTATCCAAGACACAACAAATGGCACAAAACTAACCACCTGACATTTCTGATTAACAACATGACTATGCAAGAAGAGGGAAAAAAAGTAAGAATTTTCAAAAAAATTGCATTTTTTTCCATTAATGGAGAAAAGCACTAAATGTATTGGGGAATGGTAGAAGCTGAAATGAAGCAGCTGATTTGTCGCTATGCAGAATGGAATTTAGAGTAATTTATTCTGAAATTTCAGATTTTCTTCTTCACAATTTAAGGGTTTCGTGAAGAAAGTCAATAAGGAACACATTCACTTTCTGCAACAGTGCCAACTGTCTAATATACCAAAAGAGGTGATTTTTAAATTTATTTTTTTTTACCAGGCACATTTGTGTTGTGGAACTTCCTGCTACAGGCAGGTATAGATGCCAAAAGACGGTGTGAGCTTCAGAATTCCTGGAAGGCTATTTAAGAGCTTTAAATACAACACTGCTTTATATTATGCTGGAAGTATTTAAGATGAAGTTTCTGAAAACTTACAGATACTAAAGAGAAATGATTACATATTTGACTTTTTTTCTACTTTAGCTACACATCAGCCATGAGTAACTACTAGAAACAAGCTAATGAACTAAGCAGATTGTTGGTTTGATCTCCCAAAGCCACTTTTATGTTATAATATTTGAGAGAACAACTTACACTGCAAAGCCATAAAAGTACAGTCACATTTGAAAATGGAAACACATAATAATTATTTTGAAACTTCAACTTCACATGTTCCAAAAGAACATGAAGATCTCCTAATGTGGCTAACTATTTTTTTGGATTTGCATATCTAATCTACAGAGTATGTTTAGTTGATAAAGAACAGTAAATTAACAAATAATAGTTAAATCACATTAAATTATTAACAACAGGTATTTGATATGAACATTGATTCATTTAGGTAGTTGCAGTGTTGTGCGTTTAACATTTATATTCTGTTCTGAATGATAAGCCTTCAAAACACAATGTAATATTACAAAAATAAAGGCAAAAACTTTTGTAACATATTAAAAAATTTGTGTGGACAAAAAGAAAGTTCAAAGATAAAATTTCAAGAAAGTCTATAAATATCACATAGATACTAATAACTTTTATAGAAGTCAATCACACTGTCACTTGAGAACTCTGGCAAACTTTAGGTCGAACTGGAAATTCTTTCAAGTCAAAATTCTGAAATTAACACCAAACCCAACGAAACAAAACCACAATAAAACAGTCAAACCAAAACCCAAACAAAACACAAGCAAACAAACAAACCCCACAAAAAACCAACCCAAACCAAACAAACAAAAAAGAGAACTTTTATTTTAGGATTTTAACTAATATTTTTACATTAACAAGAAAAAATTTTTTCCTCTTTCTGAACTGATATTGATATACTGATACACAAGCTGATACTGTGAGACCAGCATTCCTGAGTTTATAATCATATCCTGAGATAAAGTAGAGATTAGTACTACATGAGGAATTAACGAGAGAAGAAGATAAAAGTTATCTATTATGTCTGCTGCATAAAATGACTGTTGAGTTTAGTCCATGACACTGGGCTCCATCTGTCCTTCAAGGCAGGTGAGATAGTGTATGGTGTTGGATGGCTTCATGATGAAGCCACTTTTGGTTCCACCAAAATTCTTTCTTCACTAATCTGGTTCACTCTTACTGCATTACCATAGATATGTCATAAAGCAACCATAGCAATGATGACATACTGTATTAAATAGCAATTAACTTCATATAATTCAAATAATTGGCTGTTCTCACCCAAATCAAATAGGTAAACCTTAGGCAAACATCAGAATTCCCATCCTTCCTCATTACCCCAGGTGCATCCAGGTCCTTTAGTAAAAGCAATCCCATGGATGGTTATGCCTTGGTTGGGCTTGATCCCCATAGTAGATCCATGCAGACTGATCCCAAATAGCTACTTTGTCCTTCTTTGTTTTGGAAATAGTTTCCAGGTGGATTTGCTCTAAAATCTTTCCAGGGATTGAGTTCAAAATAACCAGCCCCATACTTCCCCAGGTCATCTTCTCACTCTTCTTCAAAGGTGCACATGATGTTTATCTCTTCTGCTCACCTGGAAATACCTGGACTGCCATGACCTTTCAGAGATGATAGAAAGCAACCTTGCAGTAGTATCAGCCAACGTCCTCAACACTCTTGGGTGCATCTTATCTGTTCCAATGGAGTTCTGTACAACCAGATGACTTAATTGCTTCCTGACTCTTCCTCCACTGTGGATAATGCTGCACTATCACAGAACCTACTAGTAGGTTCAAGAAGGACTGAAGGCAAAACATATGCGTAAAAAAAAAAAGGTAAAAAGGTACTAAGTAGCACAAGCTTTTCCATTTTCTTTTCCTTTGGTCCTCCAGTAGTGAGTAACCACTCCAGCAGAACATTTGCCATAGTCAGCTAGGGGATCACCTGCATCCAAAAAATTGTCATGAACACACTCTCAAGACGCCCCTTGGACTGTTTGGGCTAAGCAACATTGTCCTTGCAGCGTGATTACGGTAGTTAAGTTGCCTCTGCCACTCCTTGTGATACCTGTTCTCCAATCCTTTCACCAGCTTTGCTGTCCTCTGGATGTGCTCCAATACCTCATCAACTTTTTAGTAGCGAGAGGCTCAAAAGTGACCACAGTACTTGAGGTGTGGTCCACAGAGTGGTTTCATGATACTCCTAAAATAAGTTAAACAATGCAGTGTAATATTTAGCAGATCAACCCAGTAAAAATGGAACAATTTACCAAGTAAACTAGTCCGCTGTTTAAGTGATTTTGCGCTGTCGAGATGAATAATCCTTGGCATTTTTAATGAGAATTAAAATACTTCCTTTGGTTTATGTCTCATTGTTCTAAAATAAATACTGAAAAGCATACTCCAGATATTCTGAAAAAAACAGGACCTATAAACATGTCTGGTGAACAGGGATTAGGCTGATCCTTTCACAAACTTCTCCTCACTTATACATACACACAGAAACAAATTATTGCCTACAACTTCCCATTACTTGGATTTCCAGTCCCTTTACAAATGTGGTGAAAACCTAGTTCATTCCTTTGGCAGCATGACTCCTGAAGTACAGAAAGAAATGAGATCTTAGTGGAACACACAGGATAATAGTAATGTTACAAAGAGTTTTCTGCCATGATTCTGAAGTACAGTATTTCACTTCTTCATTTAAACCTAGATCAAGAATGAGAAGATAAAAGTGTCCCTAATAAGTATCCCACATACTTGGATTAGTGCATGGGAGAAACCCTTTAATTCTATGAGACAAGACTGTATACAACACCACAGCAGAAAAAAAAATTCAGGCCTTTGAAAAATCAGTGTACTTGCTTGTTCTTTAGAAGTTCTGCATCCCTGAACTGTTTTCTGTAGCACTCCATTCTGCATTTATCATTTTTTAATTTAATGAAGAAGGAAGAAGAAATATTTTAAAGTGATGTGGAACAGTACATACATCTGGGCTCATTATCAACATGTTTGAAACCTACTTTTAACTTCTTAAGACTAGCTCATACTGTGGAGACAACGTCCTTTACATCTGTAGAATCCAATTACATTAGGAAAGTAAATGAAGACTTTGTGGGTTTGCCAAAGCAACAAACACATCAGCCTTTCCCTGGTATACCTTTGAATTTACTAATTGCATTCAGAATAAATGAAGAAGAAAATAAGTACAAGGAGGTTAGAATGTATTGCCTCTATCTATATAAGCAACATCCAAATTTCCCATCTGGTTATCTTTACAGATCATTGAATATTTTCATATTCATTTAATACTACATATTTCTGTTTCCTGAGCCACACAGAAGCATTTATGAAAGCTCCTATTGATTATGAATTGTACAAGTCTGTATTTTCTTCTGTATTGTGCTATGATCTCAGACAGCTCTGTTTGAGATGGGTTGACAGCTCTACCATGGTCTATCATACTTGCGAAATTATTTTTTTTCTTTTCAGTAATAACCTCCTAAATTCCAGCATTTCATTTTACAGGATCTTAAATGCATATATGCCAACATGCCCTATAAAGTAAAAATAAATTATATTCTGGAAAAAAATATGTATCTATGTTAAGTTGTGCCACTGCATCATTGTTTTTGAAACTTATAAACTGCTGTCTAAAATTATTTTCTTTGGAATCATACATTTAACATTATATTGTATCAGCTAAATGAAATCTTACTAGAATCTTTACCTTATGATAACACTCTTAAAACATTGTATTTGGTATCTATAATACATAATATAATAAATATTATCATACTCTCAGAGAAAACCAAAACATTACTAGACAGAAAACTATGAGAAATTAAAACATTAAAACTTACACTCATGCACCAAATAGAAAAGAAAAATAATTTTATTTACCTTTGTACTCTAGATGGAACCCGGTAAAACTAACAGATCCATCACTCCGAAAAGCCAGATGCATGGTATTAGAACTGCTTTCTATCCTCTCTGGCAGCTTGCTATCTTGAAAGCTCCCAATCAGTGGGCTATTACCATCTGGCCCATCATAGATATAAAGAAAATCATAATTTGGTTCTATACTGAAACTGTAGAACAAAAAAGAGAAATATTAGACAGAATATGCTTTGGTTAACCTTTTCAGTCTTATAAGCTTAAATAAAAGCTTACTATCACCATTTTCATAAGAGGAAAAAAAAACCTTCAATGTCAGAATAATGGTTTGCAGAAGTGTTATTAGAAAACAACAGAAATACTATATTTAGTAGTTCTCTGCTTATATATAATATTTTCCTGCTAGTCATAAAAAAAGTAAACTTTATAAATAGAAAAAAAAAATCATAACAATATTGTTAAAGCCTTAGAGAAATAAAAAACGCAGATCTACTTGATCCCCTGGCAGAAATGCTTTATGATATAATGCCATTATCTGCAGGGTAGAGTGTACAGGGCTTCCAGTCAGACTGAACACTTTCACACAGCCAGGGGATGAACCTCCAGTAAACTTAGGAGCAAGAAGAATTTTTCTGTGACATCATCATATACTCCATTTGGGATGTGCATTTTTCACAAAAAATGCATACAGTGATTTAATTTATGGGCTACATACAATGCAGACAGCATTGTGAATTCTACTAAATTCAATTTAATCTTGCATTGTGATAAAGGAAAATGTTAATTCCATTTAGTAACCAGAACAACAGGAAGTCTCCTGTTGAAGTATCCTGCACTGTTATGGACAAATAAAACTGAATTTAAAGACTATTTCTGAAATTTTGCTTAAATAGCAGTTGAGTGTCTCATACAAGTTATGATGAATCAATAGGCTCCGTCATTAAAGACCATCCCCTGGGCTGGGGATAATTCACTGAGTTACTTCATGCTGCTTTCTCAGGAGGAGAATCTTGATGAATTGACCATCATCCACTTCCACATTAGTTGGTATAAACTCATAGTGCTTCTGACTGAATAAGAACAATGGGCTCCCAAGCTCCACATCTATGTGTATTGAATACTCTAATGTATTGGTTGTGACTGTGAACAAAGATAACAATTACTTATCGCTTCAAGAGTTATATTAAGTATACATATGTTACCCTATGAGGTTCTGAACAACTGCCAATAATTAAGTTACAACATGAGTTTAAAAATTATGAGCAACTAGCAGTTTACCTGATAAATGCTAATGATATAACATAATCATTATTAACAGTGATAGTCCAATCACAGTCTCTGCTGTGGGGATAAGGATGAGGGAAGTTTGGTGACAGTATAAAACCTGATGAGCCAGTCAAGTTTCCTCCACAGGGAGCTGTGAATAAAAATAAATTGGAATTGAAGAAAGAAAGTAAGAGGAAAAGCAGGTACCAGCAATCTTCCCTGACATTTAAAGTCCTCCAAAAGTTAAACAAGAAATAAGTCAAGTATCTACAAAGTTTTAATAGAAACAAAAAATGTGCTCACATTTCTCCTTAGGCAAATACTAATACTATTAAGAGAAGCACTTGTTTTTGAACTCTTTGTCCTTATATTCACTTGCATAATATTGTATCAAGGCTTTACTGAAAATACTGTGAATTTGAAAATGCTGTGTCTGCAGACATTAAAAAATCTGACTGGATAAGCTTCCCACTTTATACTTCTTGTTAAAGAAATTCACAAAGAAGCTTCTTAGGTTACAAAATATATCTACTTACACTGATAACACAACTACCTCCATTTTCACCAGACAGCATTGACAAGTAATTCAGAGGAAGGATGTTATAATATAAATGAAATTCACAAAAACATTCTATTTTTCAAACTCTAGGATAAAACATGTATTCCAACCATATGCAGAATAGAAAAAAAACACATCTCTGTGTGATTCTGAGGTTCCTTAATGTTGTGTGTTTCTGGTCCAGAAATGTAAATACTTAATAAAGAGAATGAAAGTATCATGAAGTTTTGTACTTCAGCATTCTTTAAATAACACTTTAACAAATTATTTAGACAGTTTTTGTCCTCAAGCCCATACAGTCACACTACACAGGAAGGCACAGTAAAGAGAGAAGGAACAGAGAAAAGAAGAACAAGAGAATTAACTTGTTTTCTAAAGCTCCTTTTGAAAGAACTTCTTTTATTCAAAATATTCTAGAGAAGATTTATAAGGACTTATCATTTTGTAAAATTGAATTCTACAAAGTGATCATCTGCAGTACCAAGAAAAGAAGATGTTGTTCAGGTCTTCTGTAACAGAGTGTATAATGTATTACCCAGTGAAAACTAGATGTAGGTTATGTCAACCTGTCTTTATAAACCTTTGTGCAGATAAAAGCAAGCACTGTTCCAGACAGTCTGTCTGATGATCTCAGCATTCATTGTTTTTATGGGAGGCAGTACAGGCTGGGTTGTTTTTTTTTATCTAAAACCTAGTTAATTTTTGTGGAAGGCAACAAAGTACTACTCCAGAACTTTCTGGCTTTAATTATTTGTTTATCCACTGAATTGTGACGACACTTTGAAGTGTAAGGAACGAATAAAATAAATCTAGCACATGCTAGAAGGATACACCTTAGGAACTATCCCTGCCTTTTATGCTGTCATCAAAATGATGTTTAATTTTTCTAAGACTTTGACAAATCATGATGATGTTGAAGCTATATGTAAAATAAGGCTTGTATAAGACAGAATAACAAGTGAGCGTCTACATTTAACCCTTTTAATAATATTATCAACTCATGATTGATAATGATTAAAACTGCCAGCACTTAATTATAGTAAGTTAATTACTTTTTAGTTGAAAAAAGTTTTTTTTAATCATTTTAATATTCAATAAGGCCAGTATGACACAATATATTCAGTATAAGGCCTGTTACTAGAGTTCTATCATTCCTTTCACTCTTTCCTATAAATGCCTCCAGATGTTTAATTATCATTATCATCAAATACATATTTAGGCACATAAGAACAATAACAGATAAGCAATCAAATATCTATTTTCTGCAGTCTTCCAGCAAATAATTTAGACAGTTTTTGTCCTCAAGCCCATACAGTCACACTACACAGGAAGGCACAGTAAAGAGAGAAGGAACAGAGAAAATAACACTTTGATGTGCAAAGTAGAATAGACACAGACACCAGTTCTGTTCTCTAATATGTTTGCAAATACCTGTCTACAGACATGCAGAAGGAGCTGGATGTGTGCACACATGCATATGCAAATAGATTTTATTTTGTAAAACCTATGGCCAAGTAAAGTTGATTAAAGGCAAGAGAGGATCTGAAAGCTAGATAAGTGCTCCTAGCTGTTGCATTCCCTGGCTATTTCCTCTTTGCAATGTTTGCCCAAGATCAGACTACCAAGGAGAGTAAAGTAGGAAGAAAACCTGTGTGGAGCTGATGTTCTCACAGTTGCAGTGCCCACTCAATACCATTCTTGGCACAAAGGCTCTTTTCTGATTATTTCTCCTCTTTCCTGTTCAAGGTGAGGGGAGTAAGCAGAACTGTGAGCTCAGCTCTAAACCACAAAATTCCTTCAGATGCCCCTTTCAGGCAGTTTTGCTTTGCACAAGACAATAAGCAGCATCTCTTAATGATGGAGGTAATACTACTGCAACTACTGCAACTGGCCTATCCAGTATACTTCCACTTTCACTTCCTTTGTAATGGCCTATTTTCTTCTCTTCTGCACCATCAAACTTGCAGATCCTACAAGACCACACAAGCTGAGTTAATCAGAATAGCGTTAGAGACTGAGGCATTATTTCCAGAAATAAATGGTATGTTAAAATATTTACTAATGAAAATTGTGTTCTAAAATAATGAAGACTGACAGTGCAAATAGGCTACCATCTTCTCATTCTTTCCTGTTTGCATCCTTCTTTAGCTCCTTGCTTAATTTTAATTAACCTACAAATTTACTAGGTCAGCAGTCTGATGTTTTGTACACAGGAGCATATGAACTTCAGCCAAATTCTCCATGCTTATTACCATTTCTCAAGTTTTAAGGAAAAGCTAATAGTGTCATTGGCTAGCATCATTTTGTCTTGCTTTCTCTGTCACAGATCATGAAAATACAAATACGTCCTAGAGAGGGGAAGGATGAGAACTATTAACAACTACAAAGGAAAAATTTTGGTAACAATTTATCAGATTTGCAGTACTTCTATCCATTCATTCTTCAAAGAAAGTTCCTAGAGCAGTGTGATTCATTACACCAGAATTTCATAATATAGCAAAGCATTATTTATTATTTTCTGCATACCTATACAGACTGGTGGGTTGGGCTGCCAGAAGTACCTATTTTCTATCTGAATGCAAGTTATTCGCTCATCTCCTTGCAGTTCATAGCCTGGGTCACACTGAAAAATGACAGTATCTCCAGGTTCTCTTCCATCTCCATTTCTAGTTCCATTCATGGGGACACCAGGATCACGGCAGGCAGTAGCTACTGAGCCTAGCAGAGAAGGGAATGAAAAAAATAAATTAATAAATTTTGGTATCAGCTTTTCAATTCATTTTTGCCCCATTACATTTTTCTAACCAGGAAACTCTGAGAATCCGTATTTTTTCCTAAAATTTTAAGAAATCATCCACAAAATCTTCTGCTTTCATACTACTAATTTTTTTGCCACTTGCTTTAATTACTATGTCTGATTTTTATTGCAATATTTTTTAAAAATAAATAAATAAATATATGTGGCGCGTTGCAATATGTAAAAATGATAGTAGGAAATTGTCTAGTACCCTGGAAACTCACAACTTATAATTTAGAGGAATTTTTAATATCAGTTCTGGAAAGAACACGTTAAGAACCTCAAGCTGTACAATAAGCTACATTTGCACACATATTCAGTTAACCACAATTCTATAGTTCTTAAATGTATGCACGGTGTAACATTCTGTACTGAATTTAGAAGTGATCCCTCACATCAAGGTGTATACCCCTACACTTGACATATCTACTATGCCAGTATATTGTAATAATATTAAAGAAATCATCTACACAAAATCTCTTGGACTTAGTCTGAAAGAATATGCACCTACACATAATTCATAAGTACAGGTTATATATTAAGACAATACACAGTCATGATGGTTACAAGAGAAGTATGAGAAATTCATAGGTATTTTCCTCAAATTTAACATATTATGATCAACATATTTAATATATTATGCACAAAAATATATAATCTTATGTGAAAAGTAAGCACATAAGTGTTTAAGTAAATATTATTTCTTTCTTACATTGCAGAACTGCAACATGCTATATATATTACAAATAAATAACAAATGCCAGGGCTGGCTGTGGAACTAACCCCACTGAACTCAGCCATCTGTGTAACATAAATGCAAAGTGGCAGCACTAAGATTTGATTCAGATGCCCTCTTTCTGGGAAGTTAATAGCAGCAGACAACAAGGTATTAATCTGAAATGTTCATGGTTTCTAGATTTACTATGTTTAAGAAGAAGAAATCTTGGTCTAAAAAGGTCATTTCACTAAAAAGACAAGTATCTTGTTTTTCTAGACATACTTAATTAGAAATAATATTAGCTCTGTAAAGTTAGGGAGCTTTCTATAGGGTGGTTGTTCAACACAGAAAACAAAACAAAACAAACCATAAGCAAAAAAAAAACCCAAGAAAGAAGTCCCAAATACCACAAAAAAATCAACTATGACCAGAAGTAGAGAGATATTTTTCCTACTTACTCCTCAAGATCACATAAATATTTCTTTAAAATATTAACAACTGTGTAATAAATGAAAGATTTAATTTTTTTATTAATATATAATTGTGTAAGTTTTTAAAAGTTCTGGATTGGATACAATGATCAGCACCCCTGTTTTAAATAGGCTGCTGGGTTTCAGTTTATAAAAAATATTACTAAAATATATGATTAACAACTTGCACTGCACTATACTAGCAGATCTTGTAAATGATGCATGCAAGAGATAGTGGAGCTAGATCACACAGGAGTGAAATTTCATCAAATATGAAAAGGTTCATAACATTAACGCAGGTCAGAAGTAAAAAAGAAATCCTTATAGTAAACCTAGACTGAAGCAAGTACTAAGACTAGTCATATATTGAACTGCATTCCTCCCTGCTAAGGCAACAGAACACCCTGTACCTTTTGATTAGTACTGGCCAGTCAAAGCAGTCCTTATTGGAGAGAAATTGTGTTCTGCCCACTTAAATACTACCTGCCTCAAATATTGCCATAAACAAGAGTAATGCTCCTTTGCCTTATTTAAAACATGCTGAATTAGTTCTAGAAGAATGGGGGCTGATACTTATACAGAACTTGTAATCAGTTTTGAAGTGCTCAAGAGAGAAAGGTGTTGCTGTAAAATCTATTAGCTGTACATCATACTTTCACTAGATTTTATTATTCTGCAAAAGAATTGTATATAGCTCAAAATGAAGCTAAAGGACCACTTAGAGTTGTTTGAAATTCCTGATACAAACTGTTTGGGTTACCTCAATCAGTACTTTCAACATTCACCATGAAAATTTGTGGAGTAAGTAACAAGTTTTACAATTATTAAGTCCTTTATAGCATTACTATCATAATATACTACAGTGCAATCTTGAGAGCTTTCTACAAAATGAATGGAGCAAGCTATCACAATTTTCCATAAGTTCATATATAGGCTCTAAAGTTCTTGACGACATACTAAAATTGATGGACAAGCTAAGAAAATAATACAGCAGGTTTTATTCTATCACAATAATTGTAAACACAGAGTTAAGACATCTCTTAAAGTCACATTGTCTTGAATAACTTGAAATATGATTTGCAAATGTAATCAATTAAATTGCTGTGAACAACATTTTAAAAAAGACAAACTCCAAAAAGTGTATCCTACCTAGCACATGTAGCATGACAGGTACAAGAATGACTGTGTGTGTATCATAAACCTGTTACTGAGAGCTATTTTTCCTCTAATGAATACAGACAAATGCAAAAGCCTATTTTATTCTTTCTCTTGGCTGTGCTGTGAATAATTACACTGCAAAATATTTCTGATAGACTGAGAATTTGAAGACATAATTCTTGACCAAGACCTTCAGATTCAGGATGAGAATGAATGAGAATCGACACTCAAACTGTTCAATAGGTGAGACATTAGTGGACAGCTTAAACACACAGAGCTTGTATGCCTTTCTACATAGAGTGACAGAAAAAGTTCCAGCATTAGCCTTTGACACTTCAGAGTTCTTTGTGAAATAAACCTCCTTTTGCTTTGTTTTACACTGGGGCATAGTTTGATTAATTGATTCCCTTTGGATGAAACTAAAATGAAAGATGTACTTCTGAACTACACTAGCACAATGCTGAACTATGATGATGTCTGAATATGAAAAGTGTTGCCAGCACTGTTTCAATACCAGCTGATTCAGTTTATATATCAGGTCATCTTAGTCTATGTTACTTGCTAATATAGGAATACAAAAGGACCCACAAATGAGACTCAGAATCTCAGATATCCATACAACATATTATCTATCTAATGTAGATTTTGAATAGGAGACCACCTATTCTCCAGAAAACATGTGCCAAGTAATAATCTGGAGAGTTAACTATCTTACTCCATTCCTGCTATGTAGCTTGAAGTGGATTAGAGTCTTGGTTTGGAGTTTCATAGCAGCCAAGCCATGTAAAACATTTCCCCCCTGCAAACTTGTTTGGATTTGTCCTGAGAGCATTCATATGAACAGATTCATATGTTCTAAGCATTTAAGATAAGCAGAGGGAGTATCTTAAATTATCACTTGCATACCTGTACATGACTGTACAAATGCTCCTACAGAGCTACAGAAGCCATGAAACCAGCGTTAGGTCATATTCAGAGTTAAACACAGATCTGTCTACAACTGTCCTGATGTGAGGTATAAAATAATTTAGATACATTTTTTTAATAATAAGGCACACAAATGCATTTGAACAATAAATCAGATAATTTAATTATTGCAAATTGATTATTCCTGCCTCAAAACCAGTAAGGCACTGCCAGGGTTCAAAGGTTTCTGAAAGTTCATATGCACAGGCAATTTGATATGCGACTGTAATGTTGTAAGATGACAGTTCCATTTCCATCCAGGAAAGATACTTTGAAACATGGCATTAGAAGTGTGACAAGGCAGTAATAGACTCCGCTGATGCTGGGATCAATATAATAAATAACACAGGATTTCTTGCTGTTAACAGTGATTTCTAAATTTAGTTTCCTAATGTATGACAAGTCTAGTATCAGTAAAGAGTCTGAATCCCAACCCTGACATAAACTTACTACTTCATTTCGATTTAATTTATACCAGAAAGAAAAGAAAGGGAAATTTCATATGTTATTTGAGAATTAGGAAAAAAACAAACCAAACCAAAACCAACCAACCAAAAAAAACCCCAACTTGTCTTTTTTATTTTTTTCCTCCAGAGCACAAAATCATCTCAGAAGCTCTAAACCTTCCAAATTTCAAGCTCTTCGTAGCACACAACATATATATTGATATACAGATAACCAACACATTTTTTCTCAACTCCCATCACTTTAAAAAAAGGCTTTCAATAATTGTTGTACTTTAAAACTTGCATCAGTATGAACCTATCCTTAACAGTCTGCACCTTCAGAATTCAAGCTTTCCCAGGCTCCGTGTAACACCTTTACCCATACGGACAGTGCTGTTGCTCTGCATCTCTAATGCTGTTTGAGAATCAGGTCAGCCTGGTATTTGCTATCTCAAATCCAACCTTTTATAAAACTTTTCTTCAAAAAGAAAAAATAAAATAGCCACAGTGGTTTTATTCACTCTACTACCAATAGAAGCATTGCTGAAGTAATTATTTTGGTCTATTTTTAACTTCTGTTTTTGCTGTAGTTCTAACAGTGATTTAGAAGAACAGCCATTATAATCCTTAAGTAAATTCTAACCATAGACTCACTTTATTGATTTTGCATTACTTCATGCATTCTACCTAAGTATATCAGTTATTGTTTGAAGATTAAAATGGGAAAATATTAAGAATAAAGAAGAGAATCAGAATTTCATTTGGGACAACATAGCTCTGTTCTTTTCTAAGGGACCTTACTGATTTTACTGCCAAATACATTTTAGTTCTTATGGAGGTAACAGACATAGACTTAATGATAACACCTAATTTTCTTTATCTTATCATTTCTGTTGTTGTCAATTTGCATTAGTTCTTAAAATGCACTTCTCTAAAACAATCTAAACTACTACACTGCTCTTACCACATTTTATTGAACAACCTTATGAGCTATTTTTTCCCAGTTCATAACTAGATATCTTTTTCCATAAATATGAATTGCTCACTTCTGAACATCTATTATCCCTTAAGCATTTGCTCATAGCTTTGGCAGGGAGTATGAAACCCAGCCCCAAATAAATTAATTGACATACAGTTTCAGATAATTGCTGGAACTAAGCATAAAATGGATACTGTGACAATATGTAATCATGCTGGCAATCCATTCCAGCTGGGGAGAAGTGTTTTGAAAATCTTAATTTTATTTAGATTGCATGTACTGTGGTTAGAGGTTTTTTTTGCAACTACAGTGTTTTTTAAGCTTTTTATACCACTTCTATCCCTATTTCAGATGGCATATTTCTTTACATGTGTTTATGAATACAGTGATATAGAAATAGCTTCTCAGAAAGAAGCAATCGCCAGGATCTTGGACCACACACAAGGGCTACTGATGCATTGCAAAAAATCTTAGCAATGATCACCCATTTTAAAATATTTTTTCTACTGAAAAAGATCATTAATTTGACCTGAGTGAAAATGCATCTGTTTAGTTTGATTCTTTACAGTATAATGTGCTACCTGTTTTGTGGCAACTGTTAAGGATACTGTTGTACAACAGAGAACAGCATTACTGGCTTGCCTTGTCCTTGATTTTGCACTCTGGGTGATCTTTGTTAAGAAACTGTTGTGCCACGGTCACTTGCAAAAAGTTACAGAACACTGTCCAAAAACAGTTTCTGTTTTCTTCAGTCTCATTAAACAGACTACACCTTCCCAAAACAACAATAAAGATCTGATTCTTATTTTAATTTTCTTTTGCAAGGTTTTAATATTCCTTTATGTAAATGAACTGTATCTCAGACTGCATGTCTGAATATGTCCATCCAGTAACTTAAGTTAGCAGTCCATAAAGAATTTTTTCCACAGTCAAATATAGAAGACTGAAAGATGAACATTCCCACAGTCAGATGTTTTTGCTAGATCTGTCCTTTATGATATGAGGCAGCTTACTGGAATGTTGTTAAGGAAAAAAAGAGAAATATTTCCATAGCAATTAAATAGAAGCAAAAATCTCCTTTAAACTTAACCACACTACAAAACACCCAGCCCTAGCTAGGAATAGGGTAACAGGGAAAGTAGGAACGATGAACTGACAAACTTGAAGTGACCTCCATTTTAAGAATTCATCTTAAAACTGAAGTAAGATTTTGTATATAGGATGTAAAAATCCATATACAGAATTTGAAACAATTACAGCTTGAGAAAGAGGCTGTGGATTCTGCTAGTGAAAGCTTTTCAAAAAGCAGGAAGATCAGATATAGAACATGAAAAAGTAACACTAGTCGTGTGTAAATCTACTTTGATATGCCTTTAAGTAATTTCACTTACATAACTATATTGGCTATTATTCCAAAATATTACTTCCCTCTAGATACATTTTTGTGATATGTTCATTCCACTACAGCTAGCAGTAAAACTTCCAAAACACCTTTCTTTCTTATGGTATGCATTACATACAATAGAAAATGGTCTCCAATCGCTGTCATTGATTGAAAATGAGAGATACATAAGTGAGAGGAGGATAAGACCCTGGAGAAAATAGATAAATTTCCAAACAGCTGTCACTCTTTACATTTATGCATTCTACTGTGATCTGAGTGTAAAAATAGGATAACAGTCCTGAAGATATATCTGTACTTGCATCAAAGAGCCCATCACAAGTATGTGCATGCACATGTGTGTGGCTATATATCTATATGGGATGGCACATGAATCATAAATAAACTACTTATGCTGAGATTGCCAAACAGGAAATCCACATCCAAAGTAGAATTAGTGCAGTATTAAAATTTGTCAGTGAAAACAGACAGAAGAATAATGACATCTTATTTTTTTACCATGGAAAAATTATTTCCCTTGTCATATGAGTGAATATCAGTTCCATGCTGTTTTCTTCTGTGTTTTGTACCAAATACTTGGGCAGCCCCTAAGACCCAACAGACGCCTTTTTGGAGAATACTTCAAAATCAGCTCAGTATTACTCTCCTATATGTAAAAGATATTGTAAGAAGATATTTCAATGAGGCAGGATGAACTTCAAATACATTTAAAGATGCAAAATGTTACCTTTACATCGTCTCGACAAAAGAATTCCTGTAAACCTCAGCTGATGAATTTACCAGCCACACTGCAGTTCCATGTAAGATTGCAAAAAAGAGGCAAACTATATTGTTAACTATAGAATACTATTTGGTGATCAGGCTTCCTTATGCCCTCATTCTCTAGTTTCTACTGCGACTAAAATCAAACAATGTTTGTGTTGAGAGAACAAATTATAATGCTCTTCTATTGATGTCTCAGCTATCAGTTAGGTCATTTATAACATTATGATTCCACATAAAGATCATTTTGCACTTCCAAATTTATTTTGGTTTATAGATAATTATTAAGATCTGTAATAATTTTTGTTTGCAAGCAAAATCACCCATCAGAACTACAAATACTATCTGAGAAACCTAGAGTACAGTGTTAAATTTTGTATTGCAGAAAACAGAACATCAGATTTTTCAGGTTTGAAAAATGGATTTCACACATATGACATTGATATACAAACTTAAAACATTAATCTGAAACACGACATTCCAATTTGGAACCAAATCATCTTGAGCTCTCTGAAATTCCAAGTCACAAGTAAGACAAAGTCTATTTTAAATTCTGTATCTGTAAATATAGGGCAAGTGAGTAGGTTTTGCAATGATGTTAAGTCACAAGGGTTTGGCTAAACTGTGCTGCATGGGGTTTAAATCAAGGGAGTTCAATCTTTAATGTAATTAAAATAATTTATTTTTATGGTGACATGACCAAGAGAACTATTTATTTATTTTTATTTCAAAAGCGCTTATAAATTAACCTATTCCTTTCAATATTTCCTTTCTGCTTTCAGCTAGCAATACCATAACTCTAGGTTACAATCTACAAGCCATCACCGAGGCATTTTACATGTAGACATTAACTTACAGTATTTACTTGTATAAAGGACACATATCCTATATACAAATGCGCTAAGAGGTAATGGCTACTGAATAGTTAATGTCACTTACAAACCTGTCACAGAACAAGAAAAACACACACCAATGCCACCCCCAGCAAACCCAGAACTGAGCTAAATTTGTAAGTGTAAACCTTGAGAGTTATTTCTCATAGGAAAACAGTCGTCCTGAAATCTCTAAATCCAAAGGACTCCTCATAGTTGGAAAACAGCAAGCCGGGGTGTGAAAACATTTAAGATGAAAAACTGGTCCTGCTATGGAATAGAAATGAGGAAGAATACATCCTACCTTTCTGACTTCAGAACAATTAAAACCAAATTGCTATTAACCCAATCTAAAATAAGGAAGGGCAGCTGTAATTTGATGGTAGAGTAAATCCAAGAATTCTAAGGCATATCCTTTTATATAAGAAAATGCTATCACATATGTAAAGTACTGCTAAAGTATCTGTTAAAAAAAAAATAAACAAAACCCTCTCAAATAGTCAAAACATAGCAGGGTTAGTTCTGCACTGGCTGCCTTACATTGTTCCACATTGTGTGCTGTTTGATTAGTCAGAAATGTGATGCCACGTTAGTCCTGAACAGAATGCATTCTGTAATGCTGCGTGACTCAGTAGTGCAGCTGCTAGCAGTGAAATAGTGGCCTATGAGAGATGAATACAAATCCTTCCTTTCTGCATAAATGATAAATGGCACCTGAACTGCTACAGCTAGCAGAGAGGCAGATTCAAAGGCCATTTAAATTTAGGGCAAAAATCGCATCAACTTCCAAAGATCTGATATTATACACTTCATGCATATTAAGGGGACTAAATAAATTAAACTCATGAGATTATTAACACTCATGTTTTTTGCACTTTAATGTTCCCACTCAATTATTTTTCAGTTTATTTGTCTTTTTCTTTGTGCTACTACTTTCAGCTTCATGACATGAAGCAACATCAGCTAAAGAAAATGTTTTATTATATTTAATACTTCTGTCTGACCCTGAGATACACAGCTCATGACTTAGGGAAATACACACTTTTTCCCTTCTCTTTCTCCTTTACTTTTCTTGAAGGTCTAGTTTTCTACTTTGTGGAGAATTTACTGACCAAATGAAGTTACTGCTGATTTCACTGGTATTTTTAAAGTATGTACTGGGGTCTTCTTGTTTTGTTTCTGACAGTTCAGACAAAATACACTGCAATGCGTACTTCTTGTTTGCATACTGCTTACAGCCTGTTGTCAACCTTTCACTCTTCTCCTGATTTAAGGGAAGATAGCTGGCACCTCCTCTCTACCAACATCAGTCAATCTGCTCATCCCATTTAGATGTGTTCTAAAATCATGATGGTGGTAGAAAGTACAGAAGCATCAGCAGGCAGAGCTCCCTTATTTCATCCGAAATCCATCACTATTTCTAACACACAATAGTACTATGAAAATTTATCCTTTCAACTACAAAAAAGTCTGCAGTATTCCTTACATGTTCAGTGTAAAATGAGTAGTTTCCTTCATATTAATTATTTATAGAAAGGGATTATGCATGTTGAAATCGTGGAAATATTTCTGTTTCAGGTAAAAAAAAATAAAAAAAACAATTTTTTCTTCCTTAAAAAAAAAGGCAAGCAAACAAAGAAACAAACAAAATAGTTTAAACGAGGCAATGAGCAATAAAATCTCATCTTGACTCTTTTCTCCTTATCATCTCCTAAATTTTACAAAATTATGAAGGACTTCAATGCCGTGTAAAGGATTGTTTTGGGCAGCCCTAGACAGAGAAAATTCTAATAGTACCAACTGTAATATACAATACTGATTAAATTATAGATTTCTTTCTACTATTGATATAAGATTTCAGCTTCTCTATGCTTTCCCTCCCCCTACCCTTTAACTTGCTGAAGAATGCTACGTAAGTTACGTTATGAGTTAAAAATTTGTTTTACATATATATTGCATGTTTTGCAAGTATTCAAGTTCAAATTACACTCCATTGTCAATGGCGAACATTTTCACTCATTAAATAAATTACAGATGCAGAACTGTGTATGAACAGCTGATAAAATGAAATCAAAAACTGCAAAGAACAAGTAAGAAGTTTAATCTAGTTTTTAGAAACAGAGTTTTAGTTTAAAGATTAAGAAAACAATATAAAAAATAAAGCATTCATGGTCTTAAATAGGTTTGAACATAAAATACCTGTTCTCACTGAGTAACATTCCTCTTGAGGTAAAAGGGCCAATAACCCAGTTAAATACTCATACTCAATTTCATGAAATGCCAAGAGCGAAGTAAAGCAGATACATTCCCTGTGTGAACTTTCTGTTTGTTAATTACACTGTAGGTAGAGTATGCAGACACCATCTGTTCCACTCAGACAACATTATATACTCAAAAAAGTATAGAAAAAAAAGCTTGAAACAGAGTTGCACAGAATGATCTTTTTCCTCCATCTCCTCAAATATATTTATTTCCTGGTTAGTAAAATAGTATGCCCATACAGCAACAGTGTAATTCAGGTTGCCTAACTATTTATACTAGTTTTTAAACCTTAGGGGAAAAAACAAAGACAAACAAAACAAATAAAACACAAACAAAACAAACAAAACAAATAAAACACAAACAAAACAAACAAACAAAAATCTCTGCAGTTCTAATACGAAATATATACTCAAACTATGTAATATCAAGTATCTGAGAAGGATCACTGCGATTTTGTGAACCTGAACTGAAGAGTAAGATAAATGCCAAGGCAGTAACACTTCATGGATCCTTTAAACTGTCATCATTAGATCTCAAAAGACTGAGAGCAAGGAGAATTACATAGAAAACTCTCCTTTTAAACAAATTTCTAAAACCTCTTTTCAGATAAAGTACCTGCAGTTTATCAGTGGCTGCCTTATGGCTTTACTCCTATGTCCCATCCATTTTTCCTTGCAACTCCATTATTAGTCTACATCAATCTCTTTTTCTACTCACCCTAAATGACTAGCTGAATAAGTTCAGTGCATAATGCTCTCCCCATTACCTTTTTGGTCTCAACATAAAATAAAGAAGCAGATATGCCAGACTCCTCCAAATGGCCTCTGAAAGAGCCTAAGGTGGTAAAATATCTTGGGCTTAAAGAATTAAAAGCTAAGGCTTCAAGAACCATCAGATGGAGCAGAGGCATTCTTTCACTACAGGTTAAAGCATCTTTTCCTTTGTCCTCTCATTCACACACTTCATTCTTCATTCAAGCTACTGTGCACAAACAGAAGTATTTGTCATACACAGAGAAAGATAGAGGGTAAGGGAAAACAAGGGCTAATAAAATTACCAGGTACAGGAAGTACAACGAGGTAAGTAATGTTGTCATTATGATTTAAACCATGTTAGCAACATTGCTGCTGCTAAACAAAATGATGATATTAGAACAGATCTTGCTAATCTTGAAAAATCAACTATATAAATTTCACTGTCCAGAAAACCAGAAGGTTAAAATGGATCTTGCCCAATGATTTCTTCTGTATCAGTTCTGAAAATGTCTAAATGCATTTAATAAGAGTTAAGTAACTGTTTAGATTTGTCATCATGCTGCCCGTAATAAGATGAAATAGCACTAGAAGGCACTAGGGAGGACACTGCTGTTCCTGCAGAGCTATTTCCTGTTTCAGCCCAGACAAGTGCAGCAGGAGTGAGAAAACTGCACAGACATCTCAGTAGAAACTCTTATTGACTAAAACAGGATGGAGTCTTTAACATTCTTCCATCACCTTCTGAAAAAAGGTGAAAAAAAAAAACAACCCACCATGATTATGAGCATTCTGGCACCGCTACAACTGCCCTCGAAACAAAGCCAATTAGAAAAGGACATGATTTTTATTTTCTTTCTTTTTAAAAGACAAAATACAGCTTTACAAGTTTGTAGGACTTGGCCAATTTTTTTCCCTAGCAAAATCAGAAATGTTTTCAATTATTTTAATTGGTATCCAGAACTAAAAATATCTGTGAGTGAACCAGCTTTTAAAAAAAAAAACCCAAACCTTTAAAAATCATCAACTTACTTGAAAACTGTATGGCAAATCCAGATTTACTGATATAAAAATCTGTGTCAAACTGGATAGTTACTATGTTGAGTGTGCTGTGAATGCCTTCAGGAACAAGGGATCCACTGATTTCTTTGAGTAGCATCTCATTCTCGGGTGGACCATCCCAAACTCGTAGAATGTCATGGGATGCCTCAGTATCAAAAGCTAGAAATTGGAGGCTGTAACAATACCATAATTTTATTGTTAGATTTCATATGACACAATAGCATCTATTTAGCAACAAAAATAATCAAAAATAGGCAGATAAACTTTGATTTCCAAGGGTGATTTTCCATGTTTCACACCTTTACCTTTGGATGCATAAACGCCCAATATACAGAAATCTATCTGAAAGAAAAATACCCCTAATATTCTGATCTGTTTACCATGAAATAATATATTACTTCAGCCATCATCTATAACTACTCACAGCATCTTTTCAGAAAATACGTTTTTGTCTTTCTTAAGACAATATTATTTATCACATTTGCATCAAAACTAATTAAAAAGAACTGTAAACATATGCAATTAATGATTTAGTGTGAATAAATGTCTAAGTAAAATAACTACTGAAATGTAGGGGCATTTAAAAATGTAGACTCTTCCACCTAAGGTTTCTGCTGACTCCAGCACTTTGTACATATTCAATCTTAAAATCACAGAATGATCTGGGTTGGAAAGGACCTGAAGGATCATCTAGTTGTAAGTCCCCTGGTATAGGTACAGACACCTTCCACTAAACCAGGTTGCTCAAAGACCCATCCAACCTGGCCTTGAACACTTCTAAGGAGGGGGCATCCACAGCTTCTCTGGGTAACCTGCTTCAGTGTCTCACATGCACAGTAAAGAATTTCTTCCTTGTAACTAACATACTTGTAACTACCCCCTTCAAGTCTGAAACCATTACCTTTCATCCTATCACTGCACTCCCTGAGTCCCTCCCCATCTTTACTGTAGGTCCACTTTAAGAACTACAAGGCCGCTATAAGTCCTCCCCATGATCTTCTCTTGTCTAAGTTGAACAATCCCAACTGTATCAGACTGTCCCTGTAGGAGAGGTGTTCCAGCTCTGTGATCACCGTCATAAATATAGTAATATTGTAAGACTTTCTAAACTACACCATAGATAAGAAAGGAAGCTAGCAGATAGTACTATCTGTAAACATGAACGGGCAGCTTTATGACCATCCTCTAGACCCACCTGAACAGGTCCATGTCTTCCTTATACTGGGGGCCCCACTGCTATACAGTATTCCAGGTGGGGTCTCACAAGAGCAGAATGGGGCGGGGGGGAAATCACCTCCCTTGACCTGCTGGCCACATTTCTTCTGATGCAGCCCAGGATGCAACCTACCTTTGGGGCTGTAGGAGCACATTACCGACTCATCCTCAGTTTTTCATCCACCAACACACCCAAGACCTTCTGCACAGGGCTGGCCCTAATAACTCTGGCATTAAAATAGCTTTCATATTAGATATTTTTAATGAGATTTTCAGTTAGCAGTTCTAGTCTGCATATATGTTTTCAGTTAGCAGTTCTAGTCTGCATATATGTTTGCATACGTAGTCTTATGAAGTGGTTTAAAATTCATCATAACCAATTTTAAAGCATGATCTTCATCAGAAAATGTTCATTGTAAAACAGATAGTTTCAACACAAGCCTACATATTCAAGCTCAAAATGCTAAAAATACTGGCATTGAGCTGCATCTTATATTTTAAATCTAAATCCCTTATTTTCTCCACTGCACAGGTCAGAATCGGTTATTATATAAAGAAAATTTTTTTTTTTATAAGATTTGATTCCATTACCTGACAATATTTCCTGGGTCTACCTCTATCACCCACATGCAACGCAGATTGTTGTCATAGGGAAAAGGATAGCCAGGAGACAAGATTCTTCCTGATGATTCTCCTTTAAAACGCCCTCCGCATTCAGCTAGTAAAAAACAAGANGCATATATGTTTTCAGTTAGCAGTTCTAGTCTGCATATATGTTTGCATACGTAGTCTTATGAAGTGGTTTAAAATTCATCATAACCAATTTTAAAGCATGATCTTCATCAGAAAATGTTCATTGTAAAACAGATAGTTTCAACACAAGCCTACATATTCAAGCTCAAAATGCTAAAAATACTGGCATTGAGCTGCATCTTATATTTTAAATCTAAATCCCTTATTTTCTCCACTGCACAGGTCAGAATCGGTTATTATATAAAGAAAATTTTTTTTTTATAAGATTTGATTCCATTACCTGACAATATTTCCTGGGTCTACCTCTATCACCCACATGCAACGCAGATTGTTGTCATAGGGAAAAGGATAGCCAGGAGACAAGATTCTTCCTGATGATTCTCCTTTAAAACGCCCTCCGCATTCAGCTAGTAAAAAACAAGATTGCAAAATATTCTACTTTTAATTCATTACAGATCTTCTTCCAGCTAATCATCTAAGCAATCCATTTATACATCTACTCTTTTCCTGAATAAGCAACACAACTAAACTGACTATGCCCTAAGAGTGTAAGGCAACATAAGGAGGAGTCGAAGTGTCTTGGGAAAGGAACGTGTAATTGTACTTTTATTTGAATATGTTTGTATTTTCCTCTGGAACTTATGTTTCTCTAATATTTTTGAACAAACCATAATAATTAGAATACTATCATATAATGAAAAGGAATATGGATTGTTACTTAAAAAAAATAATACATCCAATATCATGTCACTCTAAACCAGTAGAATTAAATTAAGAAAACTACATAAATATATAGTGTGTAAACCCTGTATTTAAAACAAACAAACCATCCAACTAACCCCAAAACCCCATGCTAAATAAAATAAAGTTATCAGAGAGAATACCAGGGTTTCAGACATGAAAATAAAAACCTACAAAAAATTCTAACTCAAAAATTGTCCTCACAGTGAAGCTGTAGTATTTCTTACAGGATAGCATATAATAAGTAGCTCGTTCTCAGATGGCCTCAGTCAGACATTAGGCAAAACTGAGTATTTCATAAATTTAATAATTCTGCTTTGAAAAAAAATGATTTTTTAATGTAGATGCCTGAGGCCTTTAAAGCCTTATTTTGCTTTTCTTCCTTTAAAAGTCCCTCTAATGCATTCTGTCTTGTGAAGTGCAAAGCCAAAATAATACTTTGATTAGATCTCTTGGTAAAAATAAAGTTTTATTTTGACTAACACCTAAAATATTTAGTTGAGAGATATGTTATGATCTGTGAGTTCTGTGATAAAATACTTGAAATGCTACTCATGATGGATTTTCTGACATAATAAAAGCAAATTTGGAGAGACAGGTGGCTTTTCATATCTATTTTAAGCACATTTCCAATATGTTAATTCCTAAATACCCTTTTAAAAAAATCTTTCATAATTACTTAATTCAGAGGATAGCAAAATATCCTTCTCTGAGTTAGAACAGAACTAATTCTGTTCAGTGATTTTACTTTTCAGCTAAGTCACTTCTAAGTAAATGCAGTTTCTGAAGCTAAGTACATATTTTCGCACACAGTGTCTGCTTCTAACAGCAATAATGCTTGATGTCTAGAGTTACTATCAAGGATTGGTGTGAAGAAGGGCTCTTGCTTACACTTGCTCCTATGAAGACCAAAGTCACTGCCAAATATTGTGTACTATGTTGAGGATGCAAAAAGTAGGAGGTCTCAAACCCACAGGGAGGAGTAGATAGAACAAGTGACCCTAAACTGACCAATGAGGTATTCCATTTCATATAGGTCATATACAGTATAAAGCTGAGAGATCACAAGGGTCAAGCTCTCTGCTTCAATGGCCAGCATCCAAGGAGGACTCCACCTGTTTGTTCTGCCTTTGACATAGACGAGATCTATGCAGACAGATCTGTAAATGCATGTGTAAATAGATCTGTGTGCATGCAGGTCAGATTTCACAAAGATCTAACAATCCTTTTTTTTTTTTTTTGTCTTATATTCAGGTAATCATTTAAGTAAATGAAAAATAGAAGGGTCTACTACCAATACATGATGGCAGAGGATAGTCCCATGCCCTTCTTTCTCCAGTCATACACTTTAGAAGGCTACTTCCATGGAGTGTGTAACCTGGATTGCATCCATAAATTATAGTGCTTCCAGCAAAATGGCCTTGGTCACTGATTTTATATCCAAACTGTGGCACACCAGGGTCCTCACAATGTGAAAGTTCAAAACCTGTGGTAGGAATAAAATACTGTAGTTGTAAAATGAAACAGATACATAGAGTAATAATAAAGCTCTTCTGTTTCCCAACATTTTCAAACTGCATGTAACATGATTAAGGTTTCTTCTCTGCTTTTAAACAGTCTAAGTATGGTAAATGTCTACACCTCTAACTTAGAGCATGTAAACCGAACTGTGTCGTAACATCATTTTTCCTAAGAGTTCAGTTAGAGACTAAGAAGGAAATTCATTATCAGTCAGTTCTAAAATGATATGAGGAATTACAACATGGTAGTTAAAGTGACTGCCCATTTACTTTGATCACAATCTTGTTTGTGAATAGACATTTAAAGGCTCATAAACAAAACTGCAGAGTAGATTTGTTTATTGTTATTGTGCACTGTTACACCAGTGGTACAATAGAACCTGTGGCACCAAAGAAATATTGTTAAACTCATCAATCTCTACCATAATCCCATATTCAGTAGTTTGCAAATTTAAAAACTATGTGCAATGATGTAGCAATGATGACAATGCAGAGAATTCAAGCCAAAGAATTTGGATTAAGATAATGTGGAACAAGAAGGAAACAAAATGCTTATGTGTTATACAGAAGCAGGGAAGCATATTAACTGTTGGGGAAACATAAACAGAAATTTCATGTAAAGATTTTCTATTTGAAATAATTTTTGTTATTAACTGAGAAACATCTTAAAATCTCACTTTGTTCAAAACCAAATGCATTCTATCAATATCATGCAGCTCAAACTCTTTGTAAGTAAAAAAGGCACTTTGTGTCAAATAGTATATCTGTAAATAACATAGGAGCAAATGAAGGGTTTTTCATATCTGCATTGTTTAGTGAAGTCATTTACACAGTATTTGTCCATCTGGTCAACAGTTGGTAGCCTTTCACAGCCTCTCCTCAAGTACCGAATGATGACAATTGATTTAAAAAATAGTAATTTATTTTACAGACAAAACGCTTCCAGATGATTAAGGCTGTTTGCTCATGTAAGAAAAGGGAAAAAAAAGCCAAATGCTGTATATTCCCAGTTCTCCCCTGAGCTCATTTAATGTCTCACTGAAAATGGCTCACTTCCTAAAGAGCCACTACAACCTCTGAGCTGAACTTCTCTCATCCCTAGCTAAGCTATTGTTTCTCAATACAGACTGCATTGCAGAAGGTCTAAAAGATGCTAATACAAGTCTCAAATGAGACTACTTTTTTAAATTGTCAGACTGAACACTTATTGACCAGTTAGACTTACCTGCCTTCTAAGAAAATTACTGATCATATGGTGTGAACAGAAGTGAAAATGCGCTTTGATCCTTGGAATATCCTCGTCTCTGGACAGCGTGCTTATACAGAGCACAAAGATAGTCTTTTTAACTGATCACTTCCCTTTTGGTGGTGAACCTGTAACTGCACTGCCTAAGCATAGATACCTGCAGTGTTTTGCTGCCCTATATTGTATGTCAGCTATCCACACAGTGCTGACAGTTCTGGCAACAGGACCAAAGAGCAAACTGTATCCTGGAGAAGCACCTGATACCTAGAGACATAGTGAAGGGATCTAGAATGGGGGTTTTGAGGTACAATTAAGAAACTATTATTTTGGTAAGTGATGAATGATTTTCTGGTGAAAATCTTAGGAGCAAATAATTTTCATTCCTTTCAGATCGTAAAACCACAGTTTTCTTAAAAACTTACTGGTATACACAAGCTGAAAACCTTCATCAGTGCCCTCCATGTCTGAGTTAAATTCCAGCCACAAATGATTTGAAGTACTACTTAGTGTCAGGCCTCTTAACGATGCCCCAGTATATGCACCCAGCAGGTGAGCAGTGTTATCTTTGCCATCATAGATCTGTAAATGAAATGTGAGTTTTATAGATATGAAGAAAAACAAAACAAACAACAACAACAAAACCACACACCACCACACNACACCCCACCCACACCCCCCCCACCCCCCCCCCAAAAAAAAAAAAAAAAAGCAGGATATTTGATTTTGGAAAAAAATCTGTACATCCCCATTAAGAGATAGGACAGCTCTACCAAGAGAAATCTATTACCAGTCAATCCAAAGTGCTATCTGGATATGCTGCTTGCCTGTCTTAAGTTGACCTAACTGTGGTGGTTTTTCAAATGCACAATTTAAAATATGTCAGTTCCTTTTTCACAACACTAGGAATGGGCAGAGGTGCCATATCAACTCAGTGTTTGAAAACCTTTCTGTTTCCTCTTTCACTATTGTAATGGTGGTCACAATCTATCAGCAAACACCTATTTTCTGTAGCACAGAAGTGACATAATAGAAAAGCCCCAACTTTGGCTTTTTAAAAAACCTCAAAACTATTTTTTAAGTAATGAGAGGTTCAAATATATAGCTATCAAGTAGAAGGACACTAGAAAATAAAATAAAATTGCTTCTGTAAGCTGAAAGAATAATGGAATCTATATGTAAATTGGAATACAGCACTTTTATTATTTATTTTTTCTCCAGAAGTTGTTCTTTTCTCTATTGGAACAGAAGCTTCTGTCAAACTATTAAATATATAAAAAAATATTTTAACATTTCTCAGCAAATCTCCTTACAAGCTTGATTGCTTTAAAACATCACAGGTTGTTTCATTCCTAAAAATAGTGAAACTGTAACTTAACAATAGGTGCTAACTCAACCACCATGTCCTGTAGGATTTATTCAATGACTTCTATAACTAACACTTTGATAAACGGAGTTTAAGAAACATTTCACTTACAAATTAGCAAACTGACCTCTGAATAACTTTCAAATTACAATATAGGGAAACTCTACAGCTTTAG
The DNA here is from genome assembly GCA_013399075.1 of Chloroceryle aenea. Lineage (NCBI taxonomy): Eukaryota > Metazoa > Chordata > Aves > Coraciiformes > Cerylidae > Chloroceryle > Chloroceryle aenea. Next base: position 405,655 of record VWZY01000209.1, read on the forward strand.
TAAGAAAATAGGGAATTGTCTCCAGTCATAAGAAATATCTGGTAATAGTAGGCAATAAAGTGAATATGAAATATTGACATCTGTACCTCAACTGTAAGGACAATTTATACCCATAAATCCTATTTTTCAGAGATCCTCATGTCTCTGGTAATAGCAAAGACTTTACATTTAATGATATGCTGAAATAAAACAAACCATTTCTAGCCATCTCTAATGAATAAATAATTGTACAGCAGTTTAAGGAGAACAGCAAAACAACTTGGCATCATTCCTTGATCATCCCTGAGATCAGTAATTGAGCCAGAAAGACAAACAAAAAACCCAAACCAAACAACCAGAAAATTAGTTCTGAATTTGACTTCAGCTTTGTTTGAGTAACTGAATGAAAATCACCCATTTCAGAAGAATTATTGCTATCCTACAGATATATGACAGACTTAAAGGAAAACTCAGATTAATTTTGATGCAATTTCTCCTAATCTCTTCAAGCTACTTATAACTAACAATACTCAAGGATTCAGGATTTATTTTATTTTTAAATACTACATAAGAGTAATCCATTTCCTGCTACACAAGTGTCACTAATAATTAACCAAAGGAAGCTATTAATAAATTATACCAACTATTCTCAGTGTCTCACCACAACTTTCTATAAAGTGCTTCATGATACAAATTTTCTTCCTGTTAGAATTTCCCTGCACATATTTTTTTATAACTGTCCTACCATACTAAGCCCTTCACAATGCCACCATGCATCTCTCCGTAGTTTACACTTCATGAGCTGTCTGTCCTCCTGTATAATACTTTTAAGCCTATGTCATTTCTATGAAGAAACAAAATTTAAAGGACCCTACCACTTCTGAAACTCTTAATATTGAGCAGAACTGCAGTTGGATGAGGGAGAGATATGATTCATTTGAACATGGAATTGATTTTTGATTTTGTTTTTTGTTTGATGACTTTCAAATATTCAAAGAAGCATATGCCCCTCCTCTTGAGATAATGGAGTTTCCCTTAGGGACAATAAATGAATATTTTGAAGTGTGACTCTCAGTATAAGTCACAACTTTGTGCTTCATTCAAGCTGATGTGTACTAAATAGAAATTTATGTATGTAATTTAAATTCTAACAATGTAAATTGCAAAGAAACTAGTAGTAGCATACACTCTCTAGTGAGCTTTGCAGAATCAGCATTTTCTTCCTAACCTTCCTAAAATAGGTGAGTTTTCTTAAAGCTTTTGAATGAGTAATTCATGTGAGATTCGACACAGAAGAAGAGATTATATGCAAATTAAGGTTGCACCATTATCTTATTTTTAATATAGGAATATTCTTTCTCATAGGGCTTGCCAGCTTCACATCACTTGTGTGCTAAATGTATGGTCTAGAATAATCATTATGAAAATATGAATACATTTTCCTTAAAGTCATCCTGCAATATTAATGCAAAGATAATTGATTCATGACTTCATAATGCCTGAGTATGCCAGTGACAAGTGATTTGAAAAACAGAGGTCCATCTTTATCAGCTATTTAAAGGACTGATCTGTTAAATGATTAACTCATAAAGAGAAGCAAAGACACAGAAGATCATGTTAATGCTTTTCATATTCCAATATTTTTGAAATGTTATAGGGAAGGATGCGAATAGTGAGCATCTTTTATATAATTATGATTTAAATTGATTAATGCAATGTTTAATATGGGGAGGAGTGGTTACATTTGCATTTATAGTTAAAGCATATCTAAAACTTCCTAAGTGTCATGATGAGTGTTTTAAATCACTTAAATAACTTGACATAGAATCCTGACTTAGGATCCTGCCAACTACACCAATTTTATTTTTTTTTGTGGAGGGAGTGGAGAACTTAAGATTGCATAAAGAATCACTAGCAAAGGCATTAGAAGAAAAAAGAAGCTATTTTTTCTATTAATTTCTAAAAAGTGCAACTTAACAGCTTTATTTCAAGGTTCACTATTACTTACTATGTAGAAGGAAGATATGATTGGAATTGGGTTGGAGTGATACCAAAGGAGATCAAGAGAAATTATTTATAAAGAGGGGAGCGTGAGTCAGGATCAGGTTCGAGTGATTCTTATATAATTCTGGAATAGCAGCAATCTGAAATTCTTTAGCACTATTATAATCTAATTATATGATATTCCAGCAATGCTTAATTAGTCAATAAGCAACTATTTGTTAAAATCACAGTGATTTAGCTAAAGATTCAACAACATTTCTACATTAAATCGCATACACACACATATAGAGGTTATTTTAGGATTAAGATGCTACTTTGTCTGTAGATTATAGTAAAATTTGGTACCCAATGATCTTTGAATGCCACGAGATCAAATTACAGTGAATTAATTACTCTTTTCCTTTATCAACATTGATCTTATCTCACGAAATATAGGGTAGCAGCCTAGTGTAATCACAGGGAACTCTAAAGGGCCTCACTCTAGGATCAGTATTTATACGGTTGCAAGATGATTACTTTTTTCAGTATTTTTTTGTGGCCACAGTTCTTGTCAGGTGATCTTGGCAACTTTCAGATAGGGCAAGAGGGGTCTCCCTAGGCAAAAGGAGCTCAAGATGCAGTTAAGGAATGCCTAATCATCTCAACTCACTGCCCTACTAGGTAACATCAGAAAGTGCCAGACCGTCCCAACCCATTGAACTTGCAATTGAAACAAGAATAATGTTGGGTACATTGCCCTTGTAACTAAAGCAAGAACAATATTGGCTGGTGTAGTTATCGCAATGCAGCCCAGGGCGGGTTACACCACCACACTAAGCTTTCGAGGGGCTTTATTATGAACAAATTTTAAATAGAAATTAATGGTCTTCTAACTTATTTGACTCTACATAAAGTTTTAGCTAGGACATAGTAAAAAATGAATATATCCAATTTGTGCATTTTAATCAATCTATTTTTGAGATTTTCCACTGAAACATAAAAGGCATATGGCTATAAAGATCTGTGCCTTTCTAGAGAAGGAATGACATAAAATCAGCAGCTCAGAGTTGAGCCTGTCAACACCTTGTCAAATGTATCATTTATATCACATGCAAATAGAAGCACTAATATAAAGACAGTAAAGGGTCCATATGTTTGGGGTTTTTTTTTGTCCCCTATTTTTATTACCTATTTTTCACTCATGTATTCAGGATGATATTTCTAAAAGTATTTTCATAGCAAATGTGGAGACTTAAGAAACAAATGAGCAAAAAGCCCAAAACATTACCTCCCTTTGAAGTCTTTGTGCAAAAACCCTCAAAAACTGAGTCATGCGCACACATTTCAAAACTGGTCCCCAGATAAGCCAGCAAACAAATGCAGTACAACTGAATCCTCCATATTCTACAGGAGCACAGAGTGCTGCCTCAAGCACAAAGGAAATGGACCCTTAATGCCAGTTCTTCTATCTGGTTTACTGACACACTGTTACCTGCTGTTGCTTCACTGAATCTTTTTGTAGAAGGAAGAAAATAATGCTTGATTCAGCATCAAAAATAATTGTTAAAGCCACTTTTACCACAAAAGTGCAATTTTGTCTGGCACATCAGCTCTCACCCTATATACTGCCAACCTACTACAAAAGAGGAAAAAAAAAAAATCTCCATTAACAGCTGATGTTTTCTTCCCATCTTAGTCCTTTTCATACTTAGTGTTCCTTTCTCCTATTTTAGGTTCAGTCATGGAATCTGCCTGCAGGTCTTTTTGGGGTGGGCCTTTGTTGTTCTAACATTAACTACTCAATTAGTACCATGCATAGGTACATTTTTATTCATGGTTAGATCTACTTAAAAAAACCAATCATATTATCTTTGTTCAAGATTCAATTTTAATAAAGGATGAATTTCCCCCCAGTAAATTTAAAAAGTGTATTAAAAGATCTTTGACATATAAGAATATGTACTACATTTAAATGACTTCAACACAAATCAAGTGTTCACCACTAACAATGGACTATTCAGACAAGTAGAAGAATGGTAGCTCTGTTCATTTCTTTGCAAATAAAAGGGTTTGCTTACAGCTATCAGAGACTACAGAGTTTACAAGCAAAGCAGGTGGACGGAAATAAGAGCAGGGGGAAAAAAGCAAGTAGAAATGTTTGCGTACTTCGGAAAACATGTATTCTTTTTCTTTGCCTCCCATAGAGGCAATTTCCTCTGTGTACTGAATTTTGAATTCTGGAAACATAGTGCACAAACTCAAATTTCAGTACAATTATAAAGAATGGAAGAATTGTTATATGGTTTCTGAGATTAATATTAAATGGATTGGCATATAGTAACTATACAAATTTTAAATTCTTCGTATGCCTTCATGAAACTTGACTGAATATTTAAACAACGGTTGGCACAATTAAGAGCAGGTTATACCCTTAGATGCAGGAAAAAAAAGTAGAGGCATATTTTTCTTATACTTTTAAATAAAACACAACCAGTGAAACAAACAAACAAAACAAATCACTTACAACATTAAGGTAAATAGAGCAGATACATCCAAAACAAACAAAGCAATAAAAAAGAAGACAAATGAAAAACAAATTATATCTCCTGAAATGCCTGTTCTATACCTCTTCAGAATTGATAAACAGAAACTTTCTGCATGGGGAGAAACAGCAAGGATGGTGATTTGTGTTAAATATAGTGTTTCCCTCTAATGATCTATTCCCAGTCAAGCTGTTTTGTTGTTGCAATCACAGTACTTGTCAGGTATAAATTTGATCCATGGTCAGTAAAGTTACGTGGTACACAGCAGACTCCATGACTTGATTAAACAGCCTATAAAAATTTTCACAGAATATTCAGTCTATTCAGACTTTGTATGGAATTTAAACTGCATAGCTGCATTTCTTAACCAAAGTCTGCAGCTAAAAAATAAAAATAAATGAGCTTTAACTATCAAGTATTATGGAATTTCTTCATTTGTGTTTGGGGAAAGGAAACCCTGTCTGGAAGCTTCTGTCTAGGTATTTTGTTTTCCAGCTGGTGAATTTCTTACCCTCCCTAATTCATAGCTGAAGGGGAATTGTGTAACCACTAACATTACTCAGCTATTTGTTGTAGGACTAGATAATTTTTTTAATTTTTATTTTTTAAACATAACTTTCTTCTGTTACCATTTTTCATTGCAGACTTCTTTATTCTTTATTTACCTCAGATTTCTTAGAGTTTGGTCAAGGCATTAATGTTTATATACACTTACAAAAGTAGTGATGTATATTAGTATTTGTTGACTATTATTGATTCACTTAGAGCTATAGCTAAAGTATAACCCTGATGGGTTACACTCTGGCTACTCTTGTAGCTAGAAGTGTATTCTCTACAATCAGCAAACAGGCTAATCAGGCAAGATTTTCTATTTTTTTCAATTTAGTTACTAGTTCTACAAAAATAAAAGGAAGATCCCGCAAAGTTATTTTCAAAGATGTTTTACCAAGATTAATATAAATCAATATAAGAGAATACAGGAAAAAAATGTGGATCACCAAGACTACTTTCTTGACCTTGAAGTTACTAATGAAAAATACTAGGTGTATTCATTCACAAGCTAGACACATACCAAATCTTCCACTGATTATTTTAAAGCTCCCGGATATGAAAATTAATGAACAATAATAGGGTTCAACAGACAACTTCAGAACTGGTTCATGAAAAAATTTTGGAATACGTGACTGCTGCTTTGTATTTCCTGAAACAAGACTCCTTTATCAAATGAACACATGAAAAAAGAGTCGGATGAGCTTAAGACAATTTGTAAGAGCTTCATCTGAGAAATGAGGCAAGAAGAGGCATGACAGGTTTCACATAGATCATTCCTTCCCAGAATATTAAAGGTCAAGTGTCTCTGTCTTGCTACAATATCAGACAGACTGAAAAAATGATAAACATAAAGAATACTTCTAGTTTGTTTATTTATTTATTTTAATAGGTTGGGAGGAACTTCAGCTCATTACTGCAATTCAGGACTTAACTTGAAAAAAAACAAACCCCAAACACTGTAATTACTAGATAGTACTTTCCTCTAATAGGCACACATGAAAAACAGCAAATATTTTTGCCACTCATTTACAGCTGAGTAGCAGCCTCCCTCCATTTACAACTAATTTGGTTTGACTCTTAAGTTTACATTAATTAAATAGCAATATTAAAGTAGAATTTTACTTTATAAGCCTCTGACATAATGTTTTCTAGTTAAACATCTGTACTGCACACCGATGGAATAGGACTTGAGGAAAAAAAAAAAGCATAGACCTTTTCCAAGCTGCATGTGCATTAAATAAGTAGTAAAAAAAACAAGTTTGGATTGCTATGTAACTGTAGCTCCCTCCCTACAATGCTATGACTTTTACACTAAGATAACAGAGTTGAATGGTTTTAACCTAACATATTTTGAGAAAAATACAGCCATGTACTTTCATTGGATAGGCATAAAAATATGTGTACAGAAATCTTAGGATAGTTATTTGGGTGGATGAGGATTCAAATTCAAATGTAAAATTTGACTTCAAATTCTATGCTAATATTGGTTAATTTAAAGATTTTACCATATTCTTCACTATTCTTACTATTCTTCACTTTCTTCTGTTGTTTTAGCAATAAAATTGCTGCCTGATTTCATCTTGCATTGGTTGTTTAGGCCTGATTACGCCTTAGGTATTAATTAACTCCTCTTTGGAAGTGCCTGACAACTAATGACAGAAATCGTAACTTAATACTCAGATGGGTAAAGATATATGAGCTAAAACACAGTCTGAATCACAGTTATTTCTAAGAAACCTATCTATAATCCTTCTCACTTGAATAACTGCATTGGCAGAATATGGCAGAAAGATTATTTTTATAATCAAACATGATTGGCACAGTACGTCATGTTTCTTCTGTTTCTGAGAGGTAAGTTTAATTAAACTGAGGATTCTGAAAAATTAGGCTATTTTTTAATCCCTTTTATGGCTATCTTATTTATTGCATTTGATGGTATGTGCTAGAAAACAATTACCCTGATCATCATCAGCTTTGAAAATGTAGATGGCTAAGCATTAGATGCATCTGGAAATGGATACTTTTTTGGGAATACAGTAATAAAATCTATGAACAATTCAAAGTAAATGCTACTGAACTTATGTGTTGAAATTACTCTACAAAAGTCTGGAAGATTTTAGTATCCTGTTTTTCCTTTTGACATTTCTTTGTGTAATGCAAAAATTCTCTTCACATGTAACTGCTGTGATTATTGTTATGCAGAAGATGTCACATATCACACAAGATTTGAGCAATTAATGCCTAAGTCTCATGTTGTAAATGTAGTATGTAGACAGTGTATTAAATTAAGCTTCTGGGTGTAGTCTTTATTATGTTTAGATCATAGCTCAAGTTGTGAAGATACTGAGGAAGAAAACAGAATTTACACATGACGTAACTGATTAATATTTAACACTAAAACCAAAATACAAATACACATTAAGGCAATATCCAGTTCACAGTTTCAATCTCTTCTTTAATGTGGTCAGAAATTTATATGTTTTAAAAAACAGATTATGGAAACACCTCAGGTTGCCTAGTTTTTAACTTTTTTAGAAGCTGAACTGGCTTAGACACATATTTTCTAAGAGGTGCTTAATATAAATTAATCAAAAACTGTACTATCACAGGCAGACAAATTTTATTGATAGGAGGAACTAGAATTTTGGAAATAACAAGATCAGTTACACGATTACATACCTTAAGAACATCTCCTTGGGCTAAGTGAAATGTTCTAGCAGAAATATTGATTCCTTTCCCTGCTTGTACCTGAATGCTGTAAATACATTCATGGTTGTTTTCATAGTTAAGAGGATAATTGGGGGACAGTAAGATTCCTTCATTATTTGTTGTGGAGGCTCCACATTCAGCTGCAATTAAAAGAAAATGTTAAGGTATATTTTAGTAGAAAACATAAATATTTTTAGCAATGGTGATAATGAGAATGTTAATGCAACTTAGTTCAAAATTCTTAACATTTATTGACAACTAAAATCTAGTTCTCAGTATATGTTCATGATGGTGTTTGAAGGCTGCAAGAATATTTCTAAATTGCTATACTTTCATAAAAGTAGGTTAAGTAATATGAAGAGTTATAATCATATTAATAGCATATTCCATATTTATAATGTTTTAAACTATCTTTCTTTAATCTGTTTTGGAGGAAATATACTTGTTTCTACAAGTACTCTCCAATACAGAAATTCATAAAGACTTATGAGTTAAATGGAAGTAAAAGTACATCAGAAGTTTATGTGTGTGCATACTTATATAAACATGCAGGTGTTTAAATATACATACATGCAGATACACAAATTTTCACACAGATTAATGAAAACAAGATTTTTTTTTCTCTAATATTAATATCATAAAATAGAATACTTATTCAATGGTATAAATTACAGTAGAAAAAGAGTTTTGCTCTATTTGCCAGCTAAACAATAGAAAAAATAATTTCATTCATAAACAACTAGAAAAATAATAATTCCTAGGGGGAAATTAAAAACAAACAAACAAGAAAATAAAAAGGAAATACATGTGTTTATGATTGAGTTAAAAATCAGAGTTTCCAAGTAATACTGTTATTGTTCAAAAAAAGAAGCCTCAAAATTGAGGACTTTGATAATAAACTTTAATCACAAAAAAAAATCTAAACCCATAAATGCTTGAGGTAATGCTACATTAGGCATTCATAACTAGCTTCATTTATAAACATATTTTGGACTTCTCACATTATCTTAAGTAGGACATTTTTAGCACTGAGGTAGCAGGTGCTTAAAATTAACACTGACAAAGTATTATGATTTTTTTCCTTCCCTTTTTATTTATTTGATATGCAGTCATTATAGTGCAAAAATAAGAGCATTTAATCTCCATTTAAGAGATTTAAATTAATTTTAAACTTCACTGCAACACTTTATTCTCTGGATTCACATTTATTTTCAGGATCACTTCAGTATCTTGCCATTTATTTTACCCAGTCTCATAAGAATGCTCCCCAGTTGTTTTAACCAAGGAATTCACTGGTTTGTAATTTCACAGAATAATAAATAGTATTGTGCAAAACTATGATTTGAAAAGATGCTTAAACAACCTATACTGTTTTAAGAATTATTATTCTTTATTAGCATATAATTCCCTCACCAGACTTGAGTGAAATCCATGATATTGAAATATATTTTTTTGTATGACATTTAATTAACCATTGATTAGTATTCATTCTGTATGCAGTTAAAACAACTATTGTGCAGAAAGTCAAATCGGGTTTCTTCAAAGCAGTAAAAATGCTTGATGACTATGTTTAATTGAATAGCAATAAAGAACAAATAACCAAGCAATTCAAGTGTCATCACTTGATCTTAGAAAAGTCAGATATGCATAAACTAGGAAGAAGCCAAAAACCTTCTAGCCCACATGACAGTGTCTACCCTTTTATTTAATTCTTGAATAAATGGTTATTTGCAGTCTGAAGCTGCATAGGTTAGTCTGCATTATAACATATAGGAGCAAGATGATTGTTATTTGAAGTTTGTGGGATATACTTTCCCATCCAAAAAGAAAGTAAGTCAAAATTAGGTTGTTCCAACAACTCTGTTTTTGTCATAACTGTATTTCAAAGCAATTTTTTAAAAATCTGAATACAGCAGTGAGCAGTTAAGGCATTTTTTAAATAATATTTGAGAACCATGCTGTTTTCTATTCAAAATAAGGAAAATATTCATGTCATAATTTTTATCAATTTAATTGTACATTTCTTAATTTAGAAGGAGAATATTGTGTTCCAATTTGTACATGCCCTATCACTGGAAGTGTTCAGAATTAGGCTGGACTGGGGGCAAAGTAGAAGGTATGCGTGCCCAGAGCATCAGGGTGGACTAGATAGATGATCTTCAAAGGTCCCTTCCAACTCAAACTATTCTGTGATTCTATGTACAATCTCAATCTTGTATTACCAGACAAGAAAGCAAGTTTAGTAACAGTAGTCATGAAAACCTCAGTATAACAGAATTTATTCCATAGCATTCATTTATATCATTACAGTTCTACAGAAGCACACACTGCAGCCTACAACAGTAGCTTCTTTTGTGCACTTGTCAGAAGGATTCTCAAAAAATCAAGTTAGTTCTTGGCTTCTATACTTGTATCCTGTCAGGGCAAATTATAATTAATGAGAAAAAAAAGAGACAAAACCAAACAAATAAACAAAGCCCAATGAACAACCACAAAACACACACACAGAACAGTAGTATAGTTCTGAGTAAGTGCTGAATCCAACAGAAAATATGCAGTTAGTGATAAAACCATGGAACGGTTTGGGCTAGAAGGGACCTTTAAAGTCATCCAGTTATAACCCCACTGCTGTTGAAAGAGACACTGTCCACTAAACCAAGTTGCTCAGGGCCCAATCCAACCTGTCCCTGAACACTTCCAGGTAGGAGACATTCACAGCTGCTCTAAAATAAAAGTGGTCAATGGGAATTTCTACTCTCCAGTTGTTTGAATTTTATTATTATGGCATATAATTAAGCAAATATGACAAAGGCTTAATATTTGGAGGGAAAATGTCTGTCTACATCATTCTTCCAGACACTATGTTTCATTTTCAAAGATAAGGAGAAATATGTTGACTGGACAATAACTCCTTGTATTCTAGCTTTTCTTTTCCACTCCACCCCCCCAAACACACAAACAAACATTCTTGTCTATTGTGAAAACTAAATAGTTGTGGTTTTTTTTAATTTATGCTTCTGCACAAATTCTTATTTATTGATAATTTACAAATTCATTGTCAATATACTAACACTTCCAGAAATTTATTACTAAAATTTAACCTGTCTTCACAATTGTTCATGCATTCATTATTATTCTTAAAGTTAAATATTCATCACCCCCAACACAAAAATAACTTTATTTATTAATTTAAACCATGTCTTCTACAGATACACAGTTAAAATACCACCTATGCACATGACAAATTCATGATTTTGGTTATATCAAGGTAAGCATAGGAACACTTTGGACATGAAAATTATGATATAGTAACTAACACTGGATAAGAGCAAGCAAATAATTAATCAATAGTTATTACACAAGCAGATCCTGAAAGAAATTTTACTATCATAAAATTTACTTTGAAAAAATAAAATATTTCAAACGCACATTGATAGAGGTATTTTCATAAATAAGCCTTTCCATATAGCCTATACTCCAAAATAAAAAAAATACACACTGAAGGAACAATCCTACTTTTTACAGATTTTGTTGTTACTTGAACAGTTCTCAAGAGAATTTAAAATAAAGACATTTAGTAAGAATTCAGCTCAGACAATATTAGCCAATAAAACTTAAGTTTCTAGTCAAAGCTACATATGTAGGCTACTTCTACAGTGAGTGGAGAGTGATAGGAATCATCAGAAAATGCTTCCTCTCAGTTATCTTAGCTACCTCTTTAAAACCAGAATAACCATTCTGAGGATATTTTGATGATATGGTTCTTTAACTCACATAGAGAGCCCAAGTTAACCGCACTCCTATTCACAGACCTAATTTAATGGAATAACTCTAGTCTAAGTGCTCTAACTCCCTTTACACAATTTTGTAATAGAGGTATCACTTGGAAGCTTGCATTGACAAAAACAGAGTCAATTACTAGGCATCTGAACTGGTAAATGCTTATTCAAATTTGCACCCAGGTTTTAAAACCTATTAATCAAAATAAGAAGAGTAAGCATTGTGCTCTCAATTTGAAATGCTTTCAAGCATAGGCTATGAAGACCACTGATAGCTCTAATACTAAATATATTAAGAAAAGATTAAATAAATACAACTTAAACAAGATATGGAGAATATGAGAGCACATTAAAAAATAAAGGGTGTATTACCATGCTTTTCCATGCTGTAAATCTGCAAATCCATGGACAATGACTACACATACAAGCAAATGAAAGCAGCTGACCACGTACCCACACACCTTGGCAGAGGTGCACTCCACACTCGTCGGCCACCACCAAGACAAATAATCTCTGAAGCTCCTTCTAAGCGATATCCAGATGAACAGGAGAATGTCAGAATATCTCCCACTCCAAAATTAAATCCTATTCTACTACCAAATTGTGGGATCCCAGGATCTTCACAGGGTTCAAGATTATACTCTGAGAACAAGAAAGCAAGTCAGCTTGTACAAGTGAGAACGTGTTTTTGTCAGTCATATTTGTAATCTTGCAGTCTAGTAATATCTACATATGTACATCTGATATCAATACAGATTCCAGATTTGAAAATAAAAATTTATGTGCTAAATTGGCAATTAGACTACCGAAAAAAAAAACCAAACAAACAACACAACAAAAAAACTAATGAATACATTCACAATGTTAACATGCATAGCCAACATGTTCTGTTGCTACTTCAAGAGCCATAAATGTCCCAGGCACATGAAACTATGGCACAGCATAAAAGCCTAAATAATTGGCACAAGCTCATCTGGAATTCCACTAACTGAAATGAGATTAGTTCTATTTCCTCCCCTCCTCCTTGATAACATGTCTTAACAGTTTACAGACATCTTATTCGTCATGTGGCTGAAATGTCTCTACAGAGGCACAAAGGTTTGGTTGCTTTGAAATTGCTGTGCTTAGAAAACAGCTCATATATTTTTATTATTCAGTATATGTATTCATCAAAATCACTTCAATTTTAAACTTTTTTTCTTTTTCCCCCCTCAGAGAATACTGAAAATATCTTTTCCAGGACCCAATATTACACATATTTCCTTACCAGAGAAAGAAATATTAAATCCTTCATACGATATTGAAAAATCTGAAATAAAGCGCAGCTGAGCCCTGAAATTTCCATAGAGGCCAGCATTGATTGGAGCAGGAATCTCTGAGCCGGTCAGACGTGCTAATGGCTGTGTGAAACTGCCATTTTCTGTTATTAGTAAGTAGTCATGATGATCCTCCAAATGAAAGGTGTAGAAGGTGAACTGCACTCCTATTAGAAAAAGTAGAATTAGATTTAAATATCATACTGTTGATACCAATGTAATTAAGCCAAGGATTAAGTTCACACATTTCATTATCACTGATCATTCAGAAAAAAGAATTTTTCTAAAAAAAAGTATCTTTCCTGATTTTTACTACCTTTCACCTTTGACTTTAGCTGCAAAATATGGATGCTTGTTTTATAGAATTCGAAGACATATGCTTGTGTTTTTATGTAAAAAAATGCCCATGAGGCACTAGGTATGTTCAAAACTACAAACTGTTTATGGCACAATAGGGAAGATAAACTTTATTTTTTTCAGTTACCAGTAGCCTTGTACAGCAACAGTGAAAGGAAAGGTTATAAAATATATGATGTTATTTTGTGACTAATGGCACATACAGTAACAACAGTACTTCCTGCCCAAAAAAGGGAGGTCTCAAGATGTGGCATATGTCAGTGGTATGTTGGTTTTTTTTCAAAATAACAGGTATTAATAATATCTCTAGACGGGAAGATATATCCTTGAACACAATAGCAATAGAAAGACTTAAAGGTCAAGACAAATAATTAAATTACTTTTTTTGCATTTCTTTTGGAACTACACGCATAAAAGACAAGAAAAAGAAACAGAAGACAGCTATCTTAAGTGATTATTAAGACCTATAGTGTAATAGCATTTTCAGTTTTGCCATGTAAGTTATAAACCAATGATACAGGCTCTGTAAAATACATCTAGGGATGTTATGTTTAGGAAGATCCATTCATGTGATTGAAGATTAAGGTGGTACATGAAGATAAATGATCTTCAAGTGTTTTCATGGACAACAGATTTTTAATAGTGGACAAAATTTAATCAAAAACCAAGCAAACACTTCCTACTTCCCCACTCCATTCCCCCTAAGATCTCAAACAGGCTAACAAAATCTGAGACTGAAGCTAGACATAGTGTGTTTGACTCAGTTGTCTAAATAGAGGAACCTCATGACCCATTCAGTGTCAGAGGTTATCTGTTCTAGACGTCATATGCAGCTTTTTCAGATCTCAGAACAATTCTCCTGTTGTTATTTCTCTTTACAATTTAAGGGTATTTGTAAGATTATCTGAAACTTAATATAAGATTTTAAAATATTTGGAGAGTCCAAACCTATTTATGGTATGTTTAGGGCCAATGACAAGGTAAGGGGAGGGATCATGGTGGATAAAGGAGAAATAAGTGTGGGAAAATAGTGAGTGTTAAGCCTTCCTTAGTAATCCTTGGACCTAACCTCCAGAGGATGACCATTCTTTTTAACTCTGCCCCTGACTATTTATTGTCTGTGTCCTTTATCCAGAGCATAAGCACATGTGTGACCTCTAATGAACATCAGTATGGATTTCTAGTGGACTTTAGTAGGCATTGCTGCTAAGCACGATGAGGTCAGGGGCCAACAGCTGGAAAAAGGGCCATTTGTCACAGCAGGGGAAGGCTATTGGTAAAAGGCAGAGAGGGCCTGGAGTGAGTAGCATCTGGGGACCAGCTCCTGGAAGGTTGTGAGAGTACATGTTTGTGCATATGTAAGTCTTTGTCACTCCTAGCAAACTCCTATTCCCACCAGTCCAATTGGAGAAATAGGATCTGTCTGCCTGTGGTGTTCATGTCTGTTCCAGTGCTGTTGGTGTTTCTATGTGTGACAATAAAAACACTTGTCTGTCAGTCAGTGTGACCAGCTGTATATACATTATACACACACATGCTTGGTCTTACTGTCAGGTGGATATAAAAATAGAAGCAACATGAGAAATCGCTTGCATCTTAGAGACCTTGAGATTGTGCTTCCCTTTAAAGATACTGGACATCTATTCAGCTTTTTCAAGTAGATACCTTTTCTTATAGCTCAGCTTCCCACCACTGATTTGCTGTAGCTTGCAGATCCAGTTAAACAAACCCTTACTTGTAGCACTGATGCAGAAATTGCAGGACAAGATTATACTTTATGTATAGGATAAAACTAGATAGAAATATATTCTGGATTTAAAAAATTCTTAACTTAATAATTATTATGAGCAAAGCTATTCATCTACTCCAAGCATCATATTTATCCACTTATATATTGTGTAACAATAAAGTAGTTAAAAAAATAAATCACAAATTTAGTTTTGGTAACAAGGTTGGGTTACCAAGGTTGGTTATATGCCTTTTCAGCTAAGGCATATACATTTAGCTTTGGAATTGATAAACTTTTAAATGGCTTATTTTTTTTTATCATAGTTTTACATAGGAGACAGCATTGCTCTGATATGAAAAGAGAACTCTTAAGAGAACAATGTGAGATATATATATATAAAATAAGGCTGAAAATCAGGCCAAAAAAAATTTGATGGTAGTAACCCAAATTAATGGAATTCCTATGAATCATTGCTGAGATTCACTGAGTATTATTCAAACATCAAACTCAAGGTTTAACTCAAGGGAATGTTTTAATCCATTTTCCAGACTGCCATGACATTTCTAAGAAAAAACCCAAGGTATATCCCAGCAGTAGGTGCACAATTTAGTTTTCTTCAGAAAATATTCTAATCACATTAATATATGCAGTGTGACAGATTGTGTCTTCTCCAAAGAAGAATTTTAAAAGATATGTTCAGGTAGACTCCTTCTCATTCTGACTCACATGGCCCTTTGATTATAAAGGGAATATTTAAAATCTTAAATGAAGACAGGAAGACAAAACACTTTACTGTCATTTATCAATATTACAATCCAGACTGTTGGCGGATGGGTAAATTAACTATAATATTAGCAAAGAGTTTTAAAATATAACATTGATACTCCACAAATTTCAATTCACTACATATTGAATTGCATGCTAACCACAGAAAAACTACAATAATTGTCATGACAGATACTTCCTTTTCTCTTTTCATAGATAATACCAATTATTAGACATATTGATTAAAGTGAATGTTCCATTCACTAGCTAATAACTTTTTTAAAAATTACGTAAAATCATATCTAGTTTTAATAGACATTCCAATATAACAATGGTGGTCCACATGTACACAAATGAAAAATCATTCCAGAATTCTAGAAATGTAGACACATTTGAACAGTAAAATTATTTATATTGTAAATTATAATCCTTAAGACAGTATACACAAAGTCAGAAACTGTTCTCAGCAATACAATATAACCAGATGTAAAATACAATTTTTAACTGAATGTATGTATTTAATTGCCTGCTATTATGTAATAGCAGTTGGAAGTTCCAACAGAAGTTTTATATACATTTTATTTGCCATCTGGCATTAAAGTAGCAAATTTTGTAAAGAAAGAAAAAACAAGTGAACAAAAAAGCTGAAGAATACTGTAATTATTTTGAATAAATCATTGAAATCATTGCACTAGTTAATGGCCAGTAGATTACAACATTACTCCTTAATATTCTGAAGTTAGAATTATATTAGACATCAAATAGAGCAGAAAATCAGACTTCCAGAACAAGGTTTTCCTCCCTCACTTCAAAATAAACCATTTATGTGTTTATGGTAGTTTTTTCCAATAGCCTCACATAACATGTAATCACACTGAGAATTTCAGCTTTTATCTCCTTTTAGATACTTCTCTCGCTGATGGTTTAAGAAAAAAATATAAAACAGAAAAATAATCTACTTAATCTAAAAAAAAAAAAAAGCATTTTCCTCCATAATTTTATTTTTATTTTAAGAAAAATGAAAGTGTAATAAAGTGTCATTCAAGATCTGTCTTAATCTGAAGTCACGTTTACTGCACAATTTTCATCATTTTCAATCACATATTACTCCATGAAGCTAAACTAATCTATCTATTCTACATCTCTTCAATCCCAGGTTGTTGATCCAATGACTTTTCAGATGGGATACAAACTAAATGACTACAGGGTTAACAGTTTTCTTACACTTTCTATTGGTCTTTCTTGCTTATCCAGAACAACAGTTATATTCTTCTCTGTGACAAAAGATTCACAGTAAACTTTTATTGCTACAACTCTAAAAAGCCATGTTTCATACCTAGAGGTAACAAGGGTAAATGTAACATCTGATGTTGGCTCAGTAGTTTTAGAATTCTTTTTCACCATGGATATTTACAAGCAAATTATATTGACACAGTGGCATCATTTGTTAGCAAAAAGTGACTGCAGTATAGCTGAGTAATAATTTAGAGTGATTTAACATCTACATAAGGAGCTATCACACTATTTGTACAAAAAGTAGAACAAGAAGATCACAGATCAGCACAATTCTCTGCAAGTGAAGTCTTATTCTTGTGTTCTCAGTAACTCTTTCTTAGAGGAATACATCATCAGTATTGTCACATTTTTCATGCCCTCACAGAGAAAACTGATGACATTCAGAATCAAACTTTTCTTCCTTCTCCCTTTCTTTCCTTTTTCTGTATTCTTTCTAGTGTTACAACTGCATTTCTCCTTTGTGTTATCATCTCACTCTATATTCACTTTCTCCTATGACATCTACCTATTTCTATTTCTCACCTTCCCTTATGCTTCTATTTCTCACCTATCCTTATGCTTCTCCATCACTTTCCACTCCTAGTACAATTGTATTATGCAATAATATTTAAAATAAAATACCAACAAGTTTGACCCACCTCTTTGCATCTAGTCCCTTTTCACCTGAAAGCAGCCAGGACACATTACTCTATGGAAATTTTGCTACCTGGAGATGCCAACTTCCATTTTTGTCCTAACCATTTTCTAACCTTTCCTATGTGTCTTATCTCTCTGTGAAATAACTCTTAGAAAGATTTTTTTCTTCAGGGAAAAGTTATAACCAGTGTCACATCTTTCTCCTGAAATCTGCGTTCAACAAATAACCACCCTTTTCTTATAAGTCTCCTTTCCCTCAGCTTCTGTGATCAGTCATTATACAATTTTCTTACCTGTACAATGTTCTCTTCTTGACTTCCATTATTTATTTTCCCCTCTACATTTATTTCCAAACTATATTATTTATTTAATTCATGAACGGATATTAAGCTGACATTGAGATGCTGCCATTCTGGAAATGTGTCTCAGTAAACTGAAACAGTTTCTTTTCTTCAGAATAATAGGACTTTTCTCTCTGACATTTTCTTGTCAACAGCAAGATGTAACGTAAAATTTAGGATAATGAGCAATTTTTTAAATAACTCCCCTCTCATTACTTCATTCTTTTTTTAGGCTATAATATGAATAACATCTTCACTTAAATCTTCACTTCAGATTCTTCTGCTGATACCATGTCTAAATATAAATTATTACTTCCAGCTAATCTGCCTAAGGTAACACATTTCCTCATCAGCACAGAAGTAGTGTTTCTCTTTCACCTGTACCAGTTATTGTACACACATCTGACTGTTACTTGGACTATAAATGTTACTTGGACTTTCTGTTCCGTGGGAAGCATTAGGGTCTAGTACCATAAAAATAAATGAAATCAGTACTGCAGTTCCTAGATTATTGCTGTTACTGTAGATCTAAATGTGTAGCACTTCTACATTTAATAAATCTACTTCTATATTTAAAAAAAAAAAAGTGTAAAAGAGAGAAGGATTTATTTACCTTTTCCATGGGTCACATCCACAGTCCATGTACAGTTCAGTGAATTAGGATACAGATCAGGATAACCAGGAGATAGAATAGTTCCACTAGGTCCTCTAACGTCTCCACCACATAAGGCTAAAAACAGCAAAGAAAACAGGAATAACATCATTAAGAGAAAATAAGAAAACAGTTTAAAAAAAAACTTCTGTCTTTAAATTGGTCAAATAATTTAACAACTTCACATATATCTACAGCCCATTTTTATATAATATGAAAAGAAATATCATCATTGAATAGCTGACATGCATTTTATTAGGTATTAAGAAAATTAATAATTAGTTTCCATAGGCCCACCCCATTTTCTTTAGATTCTATAAAAGTCATAAATTGATCAGGAAGAAGGTATGGAGCCAAAGAGCACCATTTTAGCCAGAAGCTAAGGCTGGAGAGTTAAAATGGAAAGGATCTTGGTATTGAAATTATTATTGCAGGGAAGCATAACATGCTTTCTTGTATCTAATTATTGGATATACATCTATATAATATAACTGACAATAACAATTGCCAGTATAGAAATAAGTCTTTCTATGGAGTTAATAGTAACTTTGTAAAAGTAATCAGTAATTGAGCAATATAAAAAATAAATTACAGCCTGAATTAATACAACTTGCAAAAATCAAATCATTACAACACTGGCATAATATCTTCACAAATCACCATTACATATTAATAGTGCATTCTCCTTTACAGAGCTTTTGAAATTCTAAATTCATTAAGTTTTAGTAATGAAGAGGGTCTTTTACCTTAGAATTATCTTTTATCAGTAACAGTGATTAGAACTCAGTACGAAGCAAAGTTATTACAGCTTAGTTCTCTACATATAGATTATCTCAGAAGGGCATCCACTTTAAAAATAAATGAGTAATTCTTTTTTTTTTTTTGGCTTCAAGATTAAAAACATTTACTCTTTTTATTTTTCTTAAGTCTAATTGTATACATGACCAAAATATTTTTGTAGAAAATTTCCAGGACACAAAAAAATAGCAAACTATATCACTGCCACTAGATTTAAGTTCAATAATAGACAGTTTAAGGAAAGTTGATTGCAATTCTTCAGCAGCTCTTCAAAAGTAATTAACACAAACTCTCCTTTTCAGCCTTCAGTAGTCAAGCTCTCAAACATTATCCTTTCAGAATTTTGACTGGTGTCAACTCAAACTTCTCTTGAGCCCACAGTTTAACCTAAGGCTAGTATTCATCACCCTCATTTTTAACACTAACATTTTCTCTTTAGGAGAGGCTAAGACTGTTGAAAGCCAGTTTGGGAAATAGTTAAGTGACAGTTACTTGATTACAGTTCCAGTTGATACAACTACTGATCCTTCTTCCCCTTCTTTCTCCTTATTCCCAGCAATACCTCTTTCTGAGAGAGGCTTCCCCATCTGCACTAGATGGTTTAAACTGCTCCTACTCCTCCTGTAAGAGCAGCAGCTACCAATGTAGCACTCATTAACATGAACCATAAAGCTGGGAAAAGTTTGTTCTTTCAGTATATGAACAGTGCTCACATAACACCTTCATACTTTTTCAGGAGAAAGGTATTAGTAATTTGTTACATCATGCCATTTATTTTAACACATCTTGACATTTATTCTACTTATGACAATTTCTGCTACATATTGATGGAGTAAGTGATAGAAGTTATACCTATCTTTGCTTTTGCTATTAATGCTATTTATTTGTGAATGTATATACTGACCAGTCAAAATTTTTCTGCTTGCAAAAGTACATTCAGAAATATTTGATTACAAGCCATATAGTGAACCAAGAGAATATCCAGAATGTACCTTCTGTCTTGCCCTGTACCTAAGCAGACATTTCTCTCAAGGAAATAAATTTTTCAGACATTTCAGTAGAACTGGGGAGTATTTTCATAAAGATCAATGATTTTTTGTAATGAGGTTACTGAATTAAGGCAGGGAACAAAAAGAAGTATACATTTCATTACAGTTTTCTTATAAAGCTGAAGAACTTCATCCTATATCCCAGGACAAAGATCACCCAAGTTTGTCTAGCTGAATTTGTTTAGCTGTTCTAACTAACCAGATTACTATTATAAGCATGTATATTTGTCCAGGTAGCCTCCAGACTTTTTTGTGTGTGTGTTATTTCTCCTGTCAACTTTCTAGCCTTTTTCACCTAATTGTAAGCTAGAAATTTGTATATCTAGTACCAGAAGCTAAAAGGAGATTTGCAGATCTAGGACAACAAGTACCTGATCTCATAACTGTTGCCAGAGGGGAATAACCTCCTCATTTCTCTGAGGAAGACACAAGGAAGAGAACTATTTTCCACTTATTGCCCAATCCTGTCCTACTGAGGCATTAGCAAAATTGGAGCTTCTGACGATAACTAGCTACTTTGTCAATACCTAAGGTGAGCTCCATTGAATAAAAAAATGCAGTAAGTTTTTATAATCATGGGGAACAGCCCCAACAAATATGAATTTTACAATGGGGGTTTGGAAAAGCTTTCAGGAATGCAAATGGTGACAAAACATCTATGGCTGCCATCAGGCACTCAGGGTAAATCGATGAAGGCTAGCAGATGGCAAAAAAAGGCATCATGGGATGAGAATTTTACAAAACAAAGCCAAGTTGACAGATCTGAAATATGTGCACTGGTCCTGATAAGATGGCAAACAGCCCAAGCATATAATATCACTACTAGTATCTGACATTTTTTCAGAGTGCAAAGGAAAAAAGAAACACATAAAAATAAAACCAGCAAAAGATAAACACACATTTTTTCAGATTCTACAAGCATCCTTTATTTCACTTTTTCTGATTTTACAGAGACAGAAGCTAGGAGAGAATAAAAAGCAGACTTAATGCATACGTAAATAACAGAAGCACTATCTGTGTGCTCTAAGAAAGAAGAAGAAGTAAGGAAACTGTGTTGCTAACACACTAATTAATTTCTTTTTTATGAAAGCAGAGAAACTGAATCAAATGCAGTTAGGTAGCTGGATGTATAGTATAAAGTACCTCTACAGAACTGTGGTGATCAAAAATGATGTGACAACATAAGAAATGTTTTGGATAACTGTGAATGAAAACGGAAGTGGAGTTCAGTGGCTAAGCCAGTTGTTTAGATGAAATAAATTCTTACAGTACTGGGTTGGTTACTTACACTTTCTTTTGTTATACTTACACTTTCTTTTGTTATAAATGTTTTGCTCAGTAACATCATCGGTCATATAGATAAGTGACAGCAAGCAAACCTATCATTGAAAATTATTTGAAAATCATTTTTGGCCCAAACAATTTTAGAACCTTTATACAGGCTACTCATATGTTGCTCAGATGGAGACATGAAAGACATATTGAAATACTTGAATAGTTCTAATGAAAGCACTTGGCTGTGTCATTCATATAATCATCAAGTTCCATTTCAGGCCGTATTTCATCCTACTGTAAAACTAGAAATATCAATCTTCCAATACTAGAAATAGTCTCATAATTTCTGGACTAAATTTAATTATGGACTATTTTTACCCTTGTTCTTCTGTTAAACAG
>VWZY01000209.1:433494-500407 GCA_013399075.1 Chloroceryle aenea
ATAGAATTACTTGAGTTTGCTCTAGATTCCAGCTTTGTGCCAGCTGAGGCTTATTCCAAGAAGTGCCATAAGTTCTTTCAAAAAAAAAAAAAATTCTATCAGGAGACACTACAAAGCAAAATGCCCATTTCTGTGAAGGAAATGCTGAGTCTGCTGTAAGGTATCTCCTTGCTTGTCTGGGTTTAGATCACAGCAATTCCAAACACCTCTTCAGCATTTTGACAGTGGTTTCTTTCTTGTTATGACCTTACATCAATCATACTTTGGACTCTCTCATTAATGGACTCTCTGACTGGATTATTGAGAAATCCTTTCAGAATTAAAAAGAAACAATTAACAGCAGGATCCGACAAGGACCCTTCAGATATTCCTAATTCTCTCTCTGATTCACTTAGATGCCTGATTCGGCTTTATGAAATCCATTCAAGGATCTGCATGACTAATGTCAGGGTATCAAGGAACTCTGTATTTCAGTATTTATGTTCCGTAAGTTTAAATCTAAAGATCTACAGTAGTCCAGTGAAAAATAAGAAACCAAACTGTTCAAAACATGCGTTTTCTTCTACCCATCTACCGCTTATATGAAATAACAATAGAAAAAAAGCACAGAAATAAAGTAGTAGGGAATTATGGCAATGCAGCAGGATAAGTCTAGAAGGAGGAGAATTGAAAATTTCTTTTTTGCTAATTCCCACATGAATTTAAGATGATATGCTTCTAAAAATCTACTTGGTAATAACTTGCTCTTTCCACTACATGTTAATAATTTTGCTCAGAAAATCACTGAGAAAATCACTAATAATTTTGCTCAGAAAAGTGATCACTTCAAATTTTTAAGGGCGATACTTATGTAATTTTTTTTCCTTGAATACCTTCCCTCTTGATGCTCAACTTATCCGGTATATTTACATATCACGTGGTTATTCACTGGTATGAGAAAACAGTAGGAATTTACAGGAAAATTAATTAAAAATACTTGGTGCACATGTAAGATCACTCCAAAGTTCCTTCCTACTTAACCAGACATTATTCTTTAATAAATGTGGATTGGCTAGCTTTCATTTCATGTTAGAAATACTCTTGAAGTGACTGTATTACCTATCCTCTGATTACATAGTACTAGAAACAAGCTTTTACAAAAATTTAAACAATGAGAAATGAAGTGCTATCTTCTAAGTTGAGCGTGATCAGGAGTAGTAAAACTATACTGCATAAATAGCAATTGGAAAGTACATGCATGATATTTGTGCACTTTGACCATCAAATGCCCTTTTTCCTGTATCATCACCTAATATTAACTATTATTAATATATATATAAATAAAAAGAATCTAAATCATCCATGAAAGTATGTGGAATGTAGCACTTTTTAAATTACATTTCTGGCTTGCTTTCTCATAAAGGAATTAAATGAAATGCCAACATCTTGCTACCATGAGAAATTTAAGGTCCTTAAGTACATTTCAATCCTTGGAGTATGGAAGGGATCTAAGTAACAGGCAGCAATGTAGGAGAAGTGGAATGCTGCAGTAATTTAGGGAAACTGAAATTCCATCCTGGGAGCACACCGTCCTTCCACAAAAACAGATCGGTGGATTTAATAATTAAATATTCATGGTGGATAAAAATACGAATGCATTTAATTCAATTTTCACAGTTCATTAAGATTTTTCAGAGTTGAAGATTTCATGCATACGAGAGGAAAAAAAATAATAATTCCTAAGCATAATTCATCATAGCAACGTGGTTACAAGCAAATGAAACATGCTAATCTTTAAAAACAGAAAAAATTTTTAAATGCACCAGTCTTACATATAAGCAAGAGGGCAGGAATTTCAGAAGTTTTCAGTGTATCAAAGTAGAAATTACACTGAAGATATAATTTATGCTATTCAGAACACTAAGGTGTTTTGTAAAATCCTACCTGATAATACAATTGCTTGACTTTAAAGATAGTGCAAACTAACATTATGACAGAGCTTCTGGGTAAAAGCTGAAAATATTAAATAAGAAGAAAAACATTAGCCAAGACCTTTCAAATGTAATTTTGATAGAGTGTCCTGGTTCAGCTTCTATCACCCACTCACAATTCAAGGAATCTTTATAATACCCTGGCCAGCCTGGAGAGAGGATTACTCCACTGGGAGATGAAAAATGCCCACCACATGGAGCTAAAAACGAAACAAAGAGAACTTTTATCACTCTTATCACATCCATCACTTTCCACATAAGACATCTATAATGAACAAATTTTAAAAATCCAGTTTCAAGAAGATGCTACAAGGCTTTAAAGCTGACAGACACGTTGGTGTTCACAATTAGATGGAGACAACTGAATTAAAGCCTTAAAAGTACAAAATCAACTGTTCAGTAAGTTCTGACAAAGCTTTTTATACTGTATCCTATAGGTACAATCTATTTTCCTGTAATAAAGGACATACAAGAAAACACAATTTTTTTAAAGTGTAATTACTTCTGCTTTTAGTTCTCATTAGAGACTTTTACTCTGGGCTCCCCACTTCAAGAGAGACAGGAATCTGGAGGGCTACAAAAATGATTAGGGGACTGGAAAAATCTCCCTTACAAGGAAGGGCTGAGAGACCTGTGTCTTTTTAGCCTGGAAAAGTGAAGACTGAGAAGGGATCTTATCTATGTTCATAAATATCTGAAGGGTCAAGAGGATGAGGCCAGAATCTTTTCAGAGACAAATACAGAGACAAATATTGGTGTATGACTATCACTGAAGATCACTGCTTCAAACAGTTTTCAAATTGGACAAATATATGCTTTAAAAAGAAGGAAAAAGAAAAGGCAGGAGTGATCCTTTCAAGCATAAAATGCCTTGGGAAATTTTAGTTCCACCAGCACCAAATGAGAGCTATCTGAAAGTATGAGACATATAAACTACTCCCATTTCGGTCCTAGTAAGTTTCTTAAAAAAACTTCCATCATTTCAGAGGTTATACATCAGTACTCGCTTCATTGATGTTTATCCCAATTTTTTTCATGCTTTTCTTCTGTTCTTATAATACTTATGATAAGAATTCACTTATGCAGACAGGTTTGTAATAAAAAGCTCAGGCCTCACTAGAACTTTATTATGGACTAGGTTTTACAGGAGCTTCGTGCTTTCTGTTTGCAGAAGTCTGAACTTCAGTTGGTGACAAAAGACTTTACATCAAGTTCCCCTGAATTGGTAAGAAATATTACTCATACCTCCACACTTAGGAATGGGTCCACTCCACATTACTTTTCCATCCATTAGCATGCAAGTAATTGTTTCTGTTCCTTGTGTTTTAATAAATCCTTCCTCACATATAACAGAAATTGAGCTCCCCAGCTGAAAGTTGTCTCCAAAACGTCGAGCATTGATTGGTACTCCGGGATCAGGGCACTCATTATGTCCAAATGCTTTTTAAACAACAAAAAAAAAAAAAAAGGAGGGAGGAAGGAAACAGTATGATAACTCAAGCAAGGTAACGTTGCTCTTAATAGTTGAATAAAATTCTAAGAAACTATTTATATTAGTAAATAAGAAACAAAAGACGAACCAAATGCAGAAAATGTATACTAGTACCAAAAAATTGCTTTAAATATGATAAAGTCAAACCAGCAAGATTCTCAGTTTTCATAGCTAGGTACTGTTGGATTTCAGTAATGTCATTTTCTCCTTTACAACAGCCCATCCTATTGTAATTTTTTCAATTACAAATGGGCCAGAAGGGCAGGGCAAGCATCTGTGGTACCATAAGTTTAGTCACCTTTTGTATTTTCCATTCACTGTCACAACCATTTGAGACATATTGACCTCAGTGTGCTTGATATTGCCATATTGTTTCCTGTACTCAGAGGCAGTGAAGATTCGCAAAAGGGGTGATGCTAGCAAAAGAAAGAAACCTGAACTTTTAAACACATTGTTATATTTAAGGTCAAAAAAAATCCTAGTATGTACAAAGACTTCCAAAATTTCAAGTTTATCTACGGGTGGATTATAAAAATGAAATTTCTCTGCATATATCTAGATACTATAACAAAGATAGTTCATGCCTTTTACTGGAGAATTCACGTTACAATGAGAGAACAAACAAGCTCATCTTCCTACCAGAAGTAAGAAAATTCATATATATATAAAATTAAAAGATGCACATTAAGTAGTTATTATATTTTTATATTCTATTTATTAAGAATACTGCACATAAATCTTTGGGTTTATTTAAAAGAAACGATTTTTCAGTGAGAACAAATGTCACACAATAACCACCTTTGTGATGACTGCAAATTTTATCTTTAGAAATATGCCTGTTTATGGAGAAAGCATAAAGGAATACATCCTAAAAAGATTAATATTCATAATATTTTTCTACAGTTATACCAATGCATCTGCTAGAGAAAACATATCGAAGCTCTATCATGACATTTTTAAAGTAATAATATTTCATTAACTTAAACATTTCTCAGATGTTATATTACAGAAGTATTAAAAAACATAACTGCAAAGAGAAAGCATTCATTTATTCACAGTTTAAATTAGGAAATGTTACAGATATTAGGAATGGAAATAGTGCTTTCTTTGAATAATTATCTACTGTCTAAAAAAATAACACAATCCTATACCTTTCATAGGGGTAACAATTTTTTGTGCACAATTACCACTTTTAGTCAGGGGACTGCCTAGCTTCAGACAGCAAAGAGATAGGTTTTTAGTATTGTTATCTATAAACATAGATAAATTGTTGGCTCCAGGTACAGTTTGCTTGTGTATGACACCACTTTATTAAGGCTGAGAAATTGGTTCATTGCTCTGTTTTTCAGCTCAGGAACTGAGAGTGGTGGCTGCTACTGCTGCTCCTATGGAAGTGATTGTATTGTGTAAGATGGCTATAGGAGGCAAAAGAGTGCAAGACAACCCTTCCCAATAGCAGCAGTCACTCTGTCAGCCTGGCTGCAGTTGTATTACTTGTTAAGTAAAATTCATCCCACATGCCTGTACTTCTGAAAATATTTGTCATGGAGTTGTAATTTTATACAGAAGCCTAAAACTCCAAAGAAAAAGAACATGAGAGTATATACTTAATATTAATATTTTATCCATCAGCAATAAAACTATGGAAAAAATCTGAAAAGGATGTTAAAACCTGCTTTTTGAATCAAAAACATGTGAAAGGGAGAAACTGCAGAGATCTCAAGAGATAGGAAGGCAGGAATGAAGCCAACCATAACTCATCCCTTCTGCTCTGAAAGGTCTTTGGAAATAGGGCTAAAAAGGAGTGGTCCACTTTGTTTTAGCTGATAAATGCAGCAATGGCTTTAGAGTAAATGTAAATCTTTCAGAGAAAAACATCAAAGAGAAACAGAAGCTAAGAGAGTATCAATTAATAATGTGATATTTCATAAAAAACAATTGTGAAAGGTTGTTAAAAGGTATGCAAACAACTGGTAGGTGGTAGATCATCACATATAAACTTACACTTCTTTTGTGTAGTAGGTAACAGCTTGAAGAAATTTATCAACAGCTCAAAGAACTTTATCTTGGGAAATACTAAGGCTGAAAAAGTCTAAGAGGAGGCAGTGCCAGCAAAAGTGTTCCACAACGGAAATACCCTATCACAGCAATAAAAGAGACTAAAGCAGTCTTTGGATATAAAAGTAGCAGCTGTGATTATCAATGTCTCAGCCTACTGAGCTGAAATCACTCAGGTAATTAGGCTGATGTCAGAAGCTCATAGTTTGACCTCCAGCATGTTGCTATGTAGTTCAAGTTGTTAAAACTTTTGCTAAATAATGCACAATTAAACAGTTGTAATGAAAAATACAACAACAAAATCTGCATAAATGTCAGAAATGGTAAATCTAAACTTATACAAAAATATTTGCCCAGCACCTCCTACACTGATTACTGAGCAACAGATCAAAGCAGTCCACCAACTAGGAAAAAATAAACTATCTGGAAGATGCTCTCCACCTCAAAAACCTAATCTACCTCAGCCTGAAGGGAGGTTAGCATGACTCCAGTTTCTGGAATGCCCAACCATGGAGGATCTCCAGGAATGCTTGGGATCAAACTCCCATGATTGAAACTGACTTTCCAACCATTGACTTCTGCTTCTACAACTGAATAAAGGGGAGAGAGAGATAATCACTACTGTCTTTGTAGTTCTCTTTGCATTAACATTTTTTTTCCCCAGGTAATAAATAGTCATTCTCCTTCACATGAGTCCAACTGTTGCATAGTAATTAGTGTTTGCATTTTGCCTGTCCTAACTAAGCTATGAAATCCAGACTGAAGCAGAGACATTTCATTGGTTGCAATTTTTATAACTATACTCAGATGCTGTTTCTAGTGCTGATATTTGTTATTGAACAAAGATGTAGAAGTGGGAAGCATTCATAAAGGAGTTATGAATATGGTAAAAGTTTTGGCTTTCCCCTGAATTCAGAATAATTATCTGAGACCACATATGTTGTCATAATAAAAATAAATATAGGAAAAAATAATTTGAGAAATACTATTAAAAAAAAAAAAAGTACCAGTAACTCAGTTTTATTCTTCTCTATCCTATATGAAGAAAAAAATGAAGTTATTTACATTAGTAGCCTGTACTCTTTTGAGAAAAGATCNTTTACTGATATATTTTATATCTTTACCCCACTCTTTTCAGAGTAATTGGATTTCTTTATACAACTGGTAAAATATTGCATTATTACTTCTTTACAAAAATTAAAATTGTACTGTATCAGTGCATACTTTAAGTGACTGTTAGTTGAGAAGTGTTACAACCAGTTGTTATTCCACATATCTAAGGAAGAACACATTTTTTAAAGGACCGGAATTTGTTCTGATTACTATGCCTACATGGCACTGAAATATTAGACCTGAAGTCTTGACAGCATTTGATGAATTGTTGTTATTTCCAAATAAAAACTAAATATAAGGAATATTCTATAAGTAATCACCTGCATCTTTCATTTTTTCCTGTAAATCCTATTTTAACTGACTTATATTTAGTTCTAGTTCTGAAAAATGGGATGACTTGAGAATATCCATTTATACAAAGGCCTAATTTTCATCCAAGAAGACTGCTTTAGACTCCCTAGTAATGTGGGGTTTTTTTTCCTCATCACTAGATTTAGGCTTGACACCACTGAACACACCTCAATGAAGACTTAAAGAAGTAAGCAGAACTGTTATAAATGTTAAAAGGATATGAAACAGAAGAAAGCAGAGCCAATGTTACAACTTCTTTTCAAAAACATGGATTCAGTATCTCATCTTCATTCTAATTGATTTAATTTTTTGATATTACTGAGTAACCCCAGACATTCCAATTTTATTTACAGTAGTAAGAAACCTACCTACAGCTCAAAGTTTAGTTTGCAATGATGACTCATAGCTACATAAGCCAGTAAGAAGGCACCACATTTTCTTCATGCTTACATTCTACATTTGTGAGAAATGACCTGGGGATGAAGCAGCTAAGAGAGAGGGCTGGGGGCTGAAATATTAGACAATGTAAGAAAAAGAGTGTTCACACAGTAATCTAGTGTCAGCCTTTCTTTCTCCTATTCAGACAGCAGTGTTCACATTAAGTCTTAAGAAACAGACCTCTGGAAAAACAAAACAAAACAAAAAACCCACAAAACAAAACAAATAAACAAAAAACCCAACCAACAATAAACACAAAAAACCCTAACCAAAAAACAACACCAACCAAAAATAAATAACACAAAATAGAAAAAATAAAGATAGAGAGGGGAAATATGATGCAAGAACAATAAGAGCCACAGGGAAATTAAGTGCTTGCTGTACTATGAAAATAATATTAATTATTAAAATTACTTGGAGAAAAATGCAAAGTCCGCATCTCTCAATTACCAAGCTCCCTCAATCTCATTTTGTCTTTGGTTTAATGGATTATTTTTAGTTTATTTAGAGTAAAACATCTTGCAACAACTTTCATATAGTTAACTTGTAAGACATTTTTCTGGGAAGGAGAANTTCATTGGTTGCAATTTTTATAACTATACTCAGATGCTGTTTCTAGTGCTGATATTTGTTATTGAACAAAGATGTAGAAGTGGGAAGCATTCATAAAGGAGTTATGAATATGGTAAAAGTTTTGGCTTTCCCCTGAATTCAGAATAATTATCTGAGACCACATATGTTGTCATAATAAAAATAAATATAGGAAAAAATAATTTGAGAAATACTATTAAAAAAAAAAAAAGTACCAGTAACTCAGTTTTATTCTTCTCTATCCTATATGAAGAAAAAAATGAAGTTATTTAAATTAGTAGCCTGTACTCTTTTGAGAAAAGATCATGTTGTACCTTTTCTGTGATATACTGTTTCTACTCTTGAAGACAGCAAAAAGAGACTGATAGTTTTGACAGCAGGAGTGTTAGCAGAAAATTGATATTTTTAATTAACTTTGGGGTTACAAATGTCAAGACAGACTGAAAATGATATTAATTCATTTTTTATCCTCTCTTTTAGCCTTAAACTATTTATTATGGAAAGACTACTTCTGTAATGTATCGGATTGCAGCTGTCTTTACTGAATAAAGACTAGACACATTTCCTGGAATTATTTTTGATTTTGAAGTAGTTTTAACTATAGAGTTTAACAATTTCCTGAAGTCTAGGTTAAATCCACCCACAAGGGGAAACAAAAATATAAATATGCTAAACTGCTCAAATATAGAAAACACTTCTTTAAAGTATTTANGTTACAACTTCTTTTCAAAAACATGGATTCAGTATCTCATCTTCATTCTAATTGATTTAATTTTTTGATATTACTGAGTAACCCCAGACATTCCAATTTTATTTACAGTAGTAAGAAACCTACCTACAGCTCAAAGTTTAGTTTGCAATGATGACTCATAGCTACATAAGCCAGTAAGAAGGCACCACATTTTCTTCATGCTTACATTCTACATTTGTGAGAAATGACCTGGGGATGAAGCAGCTAAGAGAGAGGGCTGGGGGCTGAAATATTAGACAATGTAAGAAAAAGAGTGTTCACACAGTAATCTAGTGTCAGCCTTTCTTTCTCCTATTCAGACAGCAGTGTTCACATTAAGTCTTAAGAAACAGACCTCTGGAAAAACAAAACAAAACAAAAAACCCACAAAACAAAACAAATAAACAAAAAACCCAACCAACAATAAACACAAAAAACCCTAACCAAAAAACAACACCAACCAAAAATAAATAACACAAAATAGAAAAAATAAAGATAGAGAGGGGAAATATGATGCAAGAACAATAAGAGCCACAGGGAAATTAAGTGCTTGCTGTACTATGAAAATAATATTAATTATTAAAATTACTTGGAGAAAAATGCAAAGTCCGCATCTCTCAATTACCAAGCTCCCTCAATCTCATTTTGTCTTTGGTTTAATGGATTATTTTTAGTTTATTTAGAGTAAAACATCTTGCAACAACTTTCATATAGTTAACTTGTAAGACATTTTTCTGGGAAGGAGAAAAGTAGTTATAGAGCTCTCCTTCAAATTATGCAGTTAAGATTCTCACATGCCAGTAATCATACTCTGAAGTGTTACGGAGAAAGGCAGGAACACGACCGGTTACTCAGACTTTTGAGAGTATCAAAACATCCAACATATTTTTTCCTATTTTGTCTATCTGTTGAAATGGAAAACTACTCTGCTATCTCTACTATCAGAGAGAAAATAAATCATTACAAGAACTTCCAAATGTGTGAGGTGGGGCAGCTCAGGGTAGAAGTTATGATGGTCACCTCAAAAACCACTCTGTTATCTCTCCTATCCTCTACTCAGAGTCGCACGTCTGATACTTCAGGCATTTCCTCTCCTCATTTCCTTCTAACTCACCAAAGAGAAAAACTTGGCTAAAACCAGTCATCATTTCACCTCTGGGGTAGCAGAATTTAATTTTGCATATGCTTTCTGGAAAGTCTCAAACTATATTTTACAGTGTTATTCATGCTGGGGGCTTACATATTGCATCATCGTGTCTGCCCTAGCTAGGAATATATCCTGTCTGGACTTTGGTGTGGGATAAATGCCAAATTATTTCACAGCAATACAACATAGGCAGTTATTCATATGTCCTTCAGAAGCAATTTCATGATTTAACCAGCAAAAACTAAGGTGAATAAGTGCTAATGGTATTTAGTACTGGAGAAGATATTTAAAGTCACCTTCAATTATTATGATGTCAGTAAATGGAATGCCAAGTAGTAAACCTGAAGGTATTTATGGCTTTGGTTAGCTTTGGTTAGTTTCAGCCTTTTCACATCCCTCAAGACAGAAACAAGTGAGAGACACAGAACTCTGTTTTAATAGGAAACCCTTCATTTCTGTGCAATAGATAAACTAAATACAAAAGGTGACAGAAGATGCTTGTTTCCCTTCCAAGAGCTACAAGTAGGAAGGTACAACTCGAAGTCCTGAGGACAGAAGCCCAAGTCTTATTTACTACTGTTGCTCTGAATGCTAGCGCAGAAATCTCTCTCCCCATGCTTCTTACAGCTGTAAGTTAAAAGTTTATTAATCATGAAATAATTAATATGAACTTACCGTGAGCCTATATACAAACATACCAAACCTGAGTAACTAACTACAGTATGTAAGTATTCTTTTTATTTTGTAATGTAATATCCAGGCACAACACATAAGCATTTTACATAAGCATGTAAGCAATTTGATGACCAAAAGAACAAAGATAGACAGTAGCAGCTGCAGACAGAAGGCATCCAAGTAGAAAAAAAAAATCCTTAATAAAAGACAAGATAAGCACAAGATACTGTATATAGGCCAGACATCCTCCATCATGAACACAACAAAGACTGGCAAGACAAAAAAAGACCAAGCTAAGTTGCCCCAGGAGAACAGGAGTCCTCCTTTTCTGTGAGTAGGAAAAATAGGTTAAAATCATCAGCAATAAGGAAGGTAAAAAAGAGAAAAAGAAGACAAGCCTATTGCAGTTTGTCTTATCAAAGAGATCCTATGGCTGCCCACATTAACCACAGTGACTAAGAGTTAGCATGGACTGCAGCTATCAACTCCAGCACATGCCATACATTCACAGCTAAACTAGCATATGTCTGTTCAAGAGTAACAGATTTTTGTATGCAATGATGTTGATTGATGTTATGTAGGATTTAGCCAGCAGCACAAAGTGTACTGTTAACAAATGTAGTAAAGTTGTATTTTACAATTTGAAACTGGACTGATTTGAAATCTTCCAAACACTCCTGTCACAAATTATCTCTAATGACATAAATTATAAATATACATGTATTTTCAGACCTAACACTGTACTTGAATGACAACCTGAACACCTAAATTAGGCATTTTTTAGGTATAGGATATGTTTGAAGGTGTATTACCATAATGTCATTTTTAAATACTTAGAGCTATCTCCTAAATCGTATGTTGAAAACAAAACACACATACAAATACTATTACTCACTGTTGTAAGTGATGTTAAATCCACGTCCTGACATTGAATGGTCAGCTTGAAATTCCAGACGCAAAATATGACCATTACTGGTAAGATGGGAAGGAACCTCAGCACCAGTAAATGTTCCTATTATGGGGGAATCTGGAGAGTCACCATCTTTAACTGCAAGGAAGTCAAACTGTGATTCCAGGTCAAAGTCATTAAAAGAGAGATGGATGCGGCTCCCAGGGTCTGAAATTATTGTCCAGATACAGTTTAAATTATTCCCATATCCCTCTGGATAATCAGGTGAAAGAACTGTTCCCATAGGTGCAGTGAAATTGGAAAGACAAGGAACTGCCAAAAAAAGAAAGAATAAGACATTTCAGTAAGGATGCATTTTATTACTAAGTCTTTGGAAAAGATCCTTAAAGCTTGCTGATTACATCAACTGAATAATTCAGTATTTGTTACGATCTGTGAAGCCAGAAAGAAAGTGGTTCTTTTTTTCTTTTTTTTTTTCTCCCCCTCCCCCCACTCTACTACAACATCCTATTACATTGGAAGCCCACAGCAGTCCTTAGAATTTACTCATCCTCAACAATTCTTAATCACTTGGCACCACTTATTTTCTCCTTTAGGGAACTGTTTAGATGAGCAGACCTCTCACTGAGCACATTAAAGAGGAAGGAAGTCAATAGCGCCCTTATCATTTATTGTTCACACAGAAGCCCAAGATATTAAGTAGCCTCAAAAAGACAACAGAGAATTACTTTTTTTTGTAATCAGGACAATATTTTATATTCATCCATTTCAGCTAAGCCATATTAAATCGAGTTTCAGGGATAAAAGCAACTGATTGCATGCTGAATATATTTGATCTGTACTATTTTAGTGGAAAGGTGGTGCCACAAGTATGTAACACAACATTTGTTGTACTTATGCTGTATAATTGGAAGAGAGCTATAAATGCTTATCATCATTTAAGTGCTGAAAGATATTCATATATAATACATGGGGAACAAATATAAATATTTTTAACCCTTGATTACAATACAGAAACTTCTAATTTATGGCAAAATATTAATTTATGAGAATAGCTATTAAAAAAGTATCACACATAAAATCTACAGAATTTGACATAAAAGCTAGTAATAAATCATTATATCCAATCACAGAAAGACAATGGCTTTAATAACTGCTAATAAAAAAGAATTTTAGCATTTCTAGAACCTGTCTTGGGCATAATCATTAGGCAAATCCACCACTGAAAAAAGTATCAAATCCATCCTGACAACAGAATGCTAACTCTGCAACCAAACACACAAATTTCTTAGATATAAACAAACAAACAAACAAACAAACATCTTAATGCTATGTATTAATAATAAACAACATTTGGTACATACAGATACAGATGGGTATGTTTGCAGACCACTGGTTGTTTTCTTGGCAAATGATAGATTTCTCTCCAATTAATTCAAATCCAAACTGACACTCAAACCTTAAAACATCACGGTTAGAAAATCCATCCCCTTCTCTGATACCATACAGTGGTGTTCCAGGATCCCCACAGCTTTCCTTTTCAATTTCTGTTGAGATAAATAAGGATTTTATTTCTAGAAGATTATAAAAAAAAACCTTTTGGGTATATGCTCACATCTAGAAAATAACTATACATTATTATAAGCAAATGAAAATCACCTACATAACAACAGCTGCTGAAATGCACCACTGAGTCTGATTCTATACTCCAGTTCCCTAAGGAGGTAATTCTGTGCAAGGATCTTAGAAAAAAACAGAGCTCTTTGTGTTGAGTACATGGAATTAAAAGGATATGAGGAAAATTATCCCTGCTTTATTTTATAGAACTTTAGGCTATATCAGCATTAAGAGAAATATCACTTGTAGTACGTTAATGCTTAAAACTAGCAACAGAGATCAACATCCCACCGTGTAAACATTGTTGATTTTCCAATAGTTATCTGAACTAATGATACAGAAAAAAAAAAAAAAAAAAATGGAAGCAGTGACACAAAAAGAATTGCCTGAAGTCAAAAGGAGTCTATACACAAGCACATCCATATATACACATTTATATACACACACATTATGTACACACATGCAAAAATAACTTCTCTATGCTCAAATAACATTTTACCATAATGGACTTAATTGCAAGGCATCTGAATGATTGCCTCATATTTCTACAATTATTACAGCTATGAATACACATTACAATTCTAATTTGGTTGTAAAATTGCCATGCCAGTGTTTCCAGTGAAGGACCTGGTTATTCAAAGAGCTAGGAAAAGATACCATTGTATGCACAACTTTTGCTTGCAAAACACAAGAACCTACAAGACGATATTAATCTATCTCATTAGAACTTAAATCATAAGGAGAAAAATCACTCTGGAAGTAGCAAGTGGGAAAATAAAAAAGAAGAACTTATGAATCAAGGATACATATTTCCTAGTGTCAATTATGATGATAAATAACACAAGCAATTGGTAAACTATGTCATATGCCTTCATGGTATGTATAGTCAAGAAAAAGACTCTTAAAGATACACAGCATAGAAACAGCCATGGATAATTTGAGCAACATCTTAGACCATGCTTATCAGCTTACATGGGAAAAGACTGGTGGTTTGATCACGTTTACGTGGAATGAGGATAAGGTATGGCTATGATCAGTGAACAAAATAGCAATTTGAATGACCAGACAGATTATACTTTTCCCTGAATATTACTATGTTTATATGTATCTTCAAACAAAGGAGATTTTTGTCTATTAACTCTTACTGTTATACCATGAGTATTTTTATAAACAAAGGATGGGAATTTCATTTCCAAAAGAAAAAAAAAAAAAAGAGACAAGAGTCACATGATTAGTATGATTTATTTAACCCCAATTATGATTACAAGAGGTTTTATGCTTGTTTTGGGTAGGGTTTTTGTTTGTTTTCCTAAAAGATAAGAAAGCAAGACCTGCCCTTATGTGTGGCATGGCTATTTTTCTAACAAAAAGCATGTGAGAGAACAGGGAATGAATCTTGCACTGAGTTCAAATACAAAGAGGCTGGACCAATGTCTGCACTCCACAGCACCTCCAGCTGTGCCTGACTGCCCCAGGTGACAGACTCAGAGAGTGGTACATCATCATTTTTTTCGCTCCTGGGTTCCATTACAGGAGAAATAGGTATGCAAAGGCAAGAAAGAAAGTTTACAAGTAGTTCAGTGTATAACCTGTTACACAGAACACCTGTCCAAGTGTATAGTGTCAGTCAGTAACAATCTATGGGGAAAAAACAACAACCAAAAAAAAATACACAACCCCAGAAAATCCGAAAAAGCCCAACAACAAACAAACCCCAAAACTATAAGCAGATGTTCTTTCCCTGCTATGTAGGCGGTGATAACATCCTTGATGAGCTGCGGTAATTGTAGGGTACTTCTCATTTCCTGATCACATAAAGCAATGAGCCAGAATGTGAACATTTCACAAAGAAAAAAGAGCATAAATAATTGAGGGAGGGTAACGGGGATAAGGTCACTTATGGGACAGTCGATGAGTTTTCTCTGAGAATGCAGTTGGAAAACAATGGCAGCCACCACTGAGAGTAATATTTTATGTGTATCACAAGGGCTCAAGTTTTCTAGTATAGAGAAAAACTAGTTACAGCCATTCTTCATTACAGTATTTTTTCAGAGGAACAGCAGTTACCTCTTCATGATATTTTCTTATTGCATAATTTATCTAATATTACTATAAGCATATTTTTTTCAGAATTATGCTCTATTGTTTGTGCTTATAGACTTTATGGATATACATGCTTCCCTCTTTTCATATTCGGAGTTATTTTCTGTCTTTTAAAGTTAAGTTATTTACTAGTCCGACAGCAATATGCTGGCCCAGCTAATGAATGAGTCCTGTGAGCTTTTACAGAATAACTGCACCTCCAATAAAATAAGTTAGTTTCTTAATTTAGGTTTAGAAAATGAACTGTTCTGTAGAATTCTATCTACACAGTTTAATAGCACCAGGGGACTCCTCATTCATATAAACATTTACAAAAGCTGCAGTTAAGTACATAGATTTTTGGAGAAAAAGAAACTAGCATACATGCTAAAATAACGCAGCACTAGTTAAAAAAATAAATGAAAATGTTCAAATACCCTCAACTATAAGCTGTTATGGGGTTTTTTTGTTGTTTTGTTGGGGTTTTTTAGATCTAATTTAATTCAGGACAATTTTCTTCCCACAACGTTATAAAACACATATTATACTTTACAGAGACCAGTGTTTAGGATAATTTAAAAATTCTGGTAGAACAGTACTATTTGCCAAATTTTAAATGTCTTCTGTAACATTCTATGAGCTATTACCTCGCTGACAACTCCCATTATTCACCTTGGTTAAAAGCCATTTAGAATGTTCAGAAGTCCACGGAGTTAAACAGCTGGGGCTTTAATTTCAGACAAAAGCGTAAATAGGAATACTTAAATTCAAAGAGAAATTCTAGTCTATATATATGTCTATCAGCATGCTTAACATTATTTAGAACTCACAGAAAAATAGCTTACCCTTTGGACAATTTTGAGTCCTATTTCACAGGAGCATAGAAAAATGTTCTTACATTTGAGTACCTGCTTTGGGACTGAAGTAAATTTGAAGAACTGCCCATAACAAAAACACTGTCTGATGTGATGCCTGAACTACTGAGAAAACATAATATGTAGAAAACCCCTAAGATGACTCATAACTATGTTATTTCTTCATTTAAACAACAGCCTGTCAAACATCTTTTAGCTATTCAACACTACTTTCAAGCTCTTTATATGAAATGCAATCTTTGTTACTGCCTCAAAAAACAAAGCATGAAGAAATCATTAGTAGCTCCAGAAGAATATTTGTTCAGTAGACTATTTGGTTGCATTAAACCAACTTAGTTTTAAAGCACGGTGTAATTTATTTAATCATACAGTTAATGTAAAATTTTATCTCATTATGACTATTAATTTTGTTTATGAATTTTACTGATCATGATGCTTTTCAAATTTCAACAGAATTAGTAAGAATGTAGATTCAGTTTAACAATGACTCAAGATACCTCACTCTGGCTTTATGTCCAAAGCTAACCCTGTTTGAGGATTAACCTTAGGGGATCATAGGTTCCTATAGAAAACTGTCCTCTCTCTTTTTTTTTTTTTTTTTGGTTTTGCTTTCCTTGCATTAGCTATTTTGTCCCATTCCTCAGATCTGATCAGATAGCAGCAAATTCCACTGACAATACAGTACTGGGGGGGTAGGGAGGGGGTGGCATTAGTAGGGAAGGCCCATTTTTATCTGGACCAAACTGGTGATATGAATTAAAAAGTCTGTCTGTTCATTCCTGGATCCTAGCTGTCTTCTTTTGATGGTGCAAGGTCGTAGGCAAGAGTTTGGAAAAGAAACCGAAAGAGTTTAGAGAAAAACAAACAAAAGGAATAATCCTAACATCTTGCTGTGGTCCAACTAGAAGGTTTATTAATCCTAAACTGGTATAACAGCTGTAATCAGATTTGGATGGGCCTTTCTCATTCCAAAAGCAGTGAACTTGCTAATTTCAACCACAAATTGCTTAGGGAAGACTCAGATTTCAATAACAATATGTAGTCTAATAAGCTGAATAAAATTTTATTAATAGAAAAACTTAAGTTTATTTAATAAAATATATTGAATTTAATGTAAATTTCCCCCTTATTCTGTCCTTCTGTCCCCCCACCCCAATCTGACATGTGTCCAATCAACATGATGTTAAGTGTATTGAAATAATGTTAGAATGACCTGTTACTCCTTTCTTACATAGCTATAAACTCACTATGAAAAATAAGCATACAGGTAAAGTAACAGATACTTGCAATACACGTAAGAGCAGAAAGCAGAATGCCTTTGGCCCTACGGGATACTGCCAGGCAGGGAGATCAGTATTTTGGCAATTAATTGTTAAATCTGTTACACAGAACAAGTTTGAAAGGTTACTGAAGGGAAAACTGTAGGTGGAGTTAATTTATTAATAGCAATTGCTCAAATACTGGTTTTATGGATGAACTTAGTTTTATTTATACCACTTACTCTAGTTCATAAAGTTAGACTGTTTATCAATCAGCTTGAGATGTCAATTTTTGAGACACTGTCAACATAGAAGAGAAAGTAACACGAGTAAATTGTCAGTTGAGCTACCTGAAGACAAAAACATGCAGTTGCAGTTAAAATTCTCAAGAGAAGAATCTAAGAAGTTGCAGTTTGCGCTGTGTTATACATGCTATCCTTATTAGATGGATGATAACAGTGTATATGCCCAGAGAGAATGAAAAAAACCCACAATTTAACATGTGTCATTCCCGCTGTGAGTTTAATTTCTGGACTGTCTATGTTGAGATCCTGGTACCTGATAAGTAAATAGTGTGAGCAATCAGAAATATCAGGAAAGTAAAGGAGAGATGCAATGCATCAGCTTAACAATCACCTAAAAATAATAGTCTAGTTAGCAGTAAAAGTCTGAATTTTGTATACTGAAGATGCTCTAACAGTAGTTTTGCCATTAATTCATGAGTAGGTTCTGATTTATACTTAACCCATTTTCTCCAAATATAACACAAGGATGATGATGATATATATTTTTTTTTTTTTAATCTTGAAATGAAGAAAAAAGTATTACAAGTTTTGATAGGATAAAAAATAAGATCATACACATGCTAAAACTTAGATAGAAACTTTGAGTATTTATTGCAGGCACTAAAGAGTGTGCAGCAAATAAGGCAAAGGCCAACACTTGAATGATGAGGTTAAAAATATTAAACATCTGCCACATTTCCCAGGCACGATTCATCCAATGCAATGAACAAGGCAGGGAGCCTAAGGGAAGTACTGGGTGACTGTGTAATTAAAGACTGTATGATAATTAATGTGAACACAGAGGCTCAATTATTCTCTCTCATGTAACTTACACCATGACACTTCCTATAATATTTTAAAAACCGACTTTGTAAAAATACTACCATCAAAAAGAAACTCCACCCCACAGTTCTTGAATTCAATCCACTGAGCTGAAGCAAAAGGCAAAAATGCAACTTATTATTTAGATGACCTTTTCACCTCCATCATTTCAGTAATAGTTTTTTTTAAATGAAGTACTGCAGCAGAGGC
The DNA here is from genome assembly GCA_013399075.1 of Chloroceryle aenea. NCBI lineage: Eukaryota > Metazoa > Chordata > Aves > Coraciiformes > Cerylidae > Chloroceryle > Chloroceryle aenea. Next base: position 452,119 of record VWZY01000209.1, read on the forward strand.
TGAGCCACAGATCTAATGTTAAACAGCTTCTGGAGAAATTCTAATTCCAGCACAGGGGAAAAGGACCACTGGGACCTGTGCTAGTGCTTCACTCAAACACCATCCATCCCGATACCAAAATAAGATACAAGTCTTGAGAGACCTGGTAAGTTTTTGATTCATGCTTTCCTTTCTACATAAACAACTTTGACTTCTGAAACAGTATTAGGCATATGAGTTTGCTTTTCGCTAAAATGAAGAAGTCTCTTCAAATACCCCAAAGCTGTCATTATAGAGTCAGTCAGAATTTAAAATCTTAATCACATGTGAGATAAATTTTCTAGGTGTAATATTAAAAAATCCCCTAACAAAACACACACACAAAAAAACCCCTAACTTTTCTTTCAGAAATATTTAAATTTTAAGAGAATGAACACACAGCCAATCTCCCTTATATTTAAAAGCATATGTCTTATTTATGACAGTTATTTGATGAAGAAATTGTCTTGCTTTCAAAACACTGTTATTCAATTAGGTTTGCATATTTCATCATAACAGTTATTGAAGTTGTAAGAGCTGCACAGGAATGACATTCAGGTAAAAATCAATCTCTAGGGCTTTTAATATGCTTTTTTATGGTCCAAATTTTATCAAATATTTTTATCAAAATTAAGTATTAAAGATTATAAAAATCAAAAAGAAAACCAAGCAATTATAATACAAGACCCACTTAGATGTCATAATTAGAATTTTGTTATGTGGCAGGCAATTAAGACATCATTCTTTTGGGGAGAAAGTACATATCAAAGCTACAGCCAGAATATTTATTGCAACTTTATTTATTAATCTCAACAGCACAAGTTAAAGTAATTGTTGCTTTTACATAGTAGGCAGAATTCTGTAATTCAATATATTCAGACCACCCTGAATTTTGCCAAAAAGGTTGGCAGGCAAGACTATCACCATGCCTAACGCCTATCAAAGAGACATCACATTCTTTAATTGTTCCTTGTTTCCATGGAAGCTAAATAAATTAACTGATCACTTTTTAAGAAGGATGTGTGAAGTACTTCAGAAATTATGCAGCCTGTGAATCTTCTTCACTTGCTAGAAGAACTGCATAATCATGGATCATGTATTTTTCAAAACAAAACTGCATCAAAATCACGTGCCTAATTTTTAAAAGAGGAGATGCTGTACAACAGAAAAATCAGTTGGAAATATATTAAGGATCCTAAAACAAAAAGTGGAATAATTAGCTCTATATCATTCCTGCAATTTCAAGGTCAGAATGTTAACATCAGTCATGGCAAAGAAAACCAAAGCAGAGAACTGACTCAATGACAAAGTCAGGAAAAGCATGTAACACGATGAATTCCAACATACAAGTTTTCCTCCTCATCTTCCAAACAAAACAACTCCCCTCATGACCACCATGAATGATATTAAAAGTCAGATACATTCAACTCCCTTGCATTGCCTGGAACTCTTTTAAATGCACTTCAGTTTCTAATGAATGCAAACACATGCACAGCAACAGTCCACACCAAAATAACAGATTTAAAAACAGCCAGAAAATGTGAAAGTGTTAAACACCAGTATTGCACTTGAGCTAAATTAAGTTGGTTAAATTCACTGATTCAAGGCTGAACATAAATTGTGCTTGCCATGATTTCAAAGACTAAAAAGATAGGTATGTTCACCATCACCTAAAGAAAGCCTGAAAATGAACTAAAGGAATAGAAAATGAGAGTAATGGGAGGAAAGACATAGTATTATCATAAACTGGTCCTCAATGTCACTTACAAATTTTGGCAAGACAATTCCACTCCCCCTGTGAAGACAAAAAGAAACAGGCCTATCAAGGCTCATATGTTAACAAAGTTGGCAAAAGAAATGTAATTTGTTCAAGGGAACATCTGTAGATAGAGAGGAATCAAAATTGGACTCTGAGTTCTACAGCTGGAAACTGTTTTGCCTATTTGGTCTCAGAGGTATTAGAGAAAAAAGTAAACCTCAGAAAAATTCTGTAGATGCCAATTACTCAAAAGCAAGTTCACATCTTGCTGAGAAACACATATTCCTTCACACATTTACATTTATAGATGTCAGTGGTAAATGCAAACTCATGATGGCAGTATTGAAAAGGCTAAATTTTCACCTTAAAGACCTGACTAATGCAAATGACAATGTAATCTCAAACAAGATTTGGAACCACTTAGCAAGAAAAATAAAAATTCATGTCATCAATAATCAGCTCACTACCATTACTTTCAGTAGTAAGTGGTGCTTAGAAGAAGGAAAGTAATGAAAATGAGGTAACAGTTGAAAGCATGAAAAATGAGAAGTCTGAAGAGTAACATTTACTCTTGGATCATTTCAGATGAGATCTCATGGAACGTTACCCACACTTAATTTATTTCACTTAAAACATCCAGCAAATTATTTCAGTTCTGCAATACAGGTGCACATGAAACACTTCTCTGTAAAACACGCTTTGTGATCTTTCATTGATAACTCACCTTGCCTCTATCATTTTTCCATTCTTGACCTCTATAGAGGTCCCTTCCAAATTCTAACATTCTATGATTATATGAATATTTAAGTCTAGCAATGATCCTTACCTGAAATGTTCCAGAAAAAAAAAAAAAAACAAACCTCAATCCTAAATGCACTGGCAAAGAACAAGCCTTCCACGTTTACAATAAAAAAGGCTTTTCAGAGATGTCATAACTAGTAAGAAAGTGGAAAAATTAATTCTTCTTTCTAAACAGGTGATCTGACTCAAATTATAGATGGTAATATGTAATATTTATGATAATATGTATGCACAGAGGATGCATTTATCTCGGATGCATCAAAGAATGAAAATTAAATAGCAATACTGACAAATCATCCATGGGCATAAATCCAACCAGAATTAAACTGGCAGTGGACAATGACTCAATGTCCGGATGGAGATCGCTAATAAATGGTGTCCCTCAGGGGTCTGTACTGGAACTAGTGCTGTTTATGTTCATCAGTGAAGAAAGGGGGCCTACAAGACAGTAAGATTGAGCGCACCTTCAGTAAGTTTGCAAATGACACCAAGCTGAGTGGTGTGGTTGACACACTTGAAGGACAGGACACCATCCAGAGAGACCAGGGCAAGGTTGAGAAGTAGGCCCATGTGAACGCCATGAGGTTGAACAAAGTGAAGTGCATGGTCCTGCCTATTCAATACCAACACAGGATGAGGGATGACAGGATTGAGAGCAGCCCTGCCGAGAAGGACTTTGGGGTACTGGTAGATGAAAAGATGGACATGAGCCAGCAATATGCAAGTGCAGCCCAGGAAGCCAACTGATTTCTGGGCTGCAACAGCAGAAGTGTGGCCAGCAGGGAAGAGGAGAGGACTTTGCCTCTTTACTGTCATGAGACCTCATCTGGAGTACCATGTTCACCTGTGAGGCCCCCAGCATAAAAAAGACATGAACCTGTTGGAGTGGCTCTCCTGTAGACCACAAAAACGATCAGAGGAATGGAAGACTTCTCCCATGATGAAAGGCTGAGAGTTGGGATTGTTCAGCCTGGAGAACAGAAGGCTCTGGGGAGACCATATTGCAGCCTTTCAATACTTTTAAAGGGGGCCTATAAGAAAGATAGGGACAAACATTTTAGCAGGGATGGTTGTGATAGGGCAAGAAATTGTAATCTAAAAGCAAACAGATTTAGACTAGACAGAAGGAAGAAATTTTTGATAGTGAGGGTGGTGAAAGGCTAGAACAGGTTGCTCAGAGGTGGTAGAAGCCCCATCTTTAGAAACATTCAAGGTCAGGTTGGACAGGGCTCTGGACAAGCTATGTAGTGAAAGATGCCCATGCTCACTGCAGGGGAGTTGGACTAGAAAACCTTTAAAGGTCACTTCCAACCCAAAGCATTATAGGATTCTATGATTCTTGCACTTGAAAAAGACACTTAAAAGAACCTGAAAAACCTGTCAAAATCATGGAAGAAAAAAAAAAAATCCAGGCACCAGTCAGCTGAGTAATTAAGCCATGTAAAAGCTGATTAATTTTATAAGCCTTAATAACTCGTTCAAGAGATCAAAACTGGCACATTGCCAGTCTTTACTGTACCTCTTCATATGATTATTTCTAACCTAGAACAACATTTTAGATGAGAAAAAAAAATTATATCCCTGTAGAGAAAAAAAAACTCAAACCCAAACCCCCACAGATTTTAAATAATCCTAAATCAAGGGGTTGGGAGAGTGGGGGAAGATAACAATCTCTTTGAACTCCACACTGGGTAATACGAGCATTTCGCCAAGAAGTGTGGGGCCTAACACTGTTGAAAGGGAATAAAATTTGACCCACCATCTGTTTTTCTCAAAACCAGACAATTAGTGATTTAATTGACTTGGCACACTATATATTACTGTACATATGTCACACAAGATGAAGTGATTTGGTTTCTACAAAGTTGTAGAAAAGATGCCTTCCAGATTTTGGATAAGTATTTTTTGGTTTCTGTATTTTTAAAAAAACAATGCACGTGTCTTAAATTCTCCCATGTACAGTTTTTATTATTTTAAAACGCAGTGCTAAAATAGGAAACAATATACTGTACTGTTATGCTAAGTGTTTATTATTTAATACACTGTTTTCATGCTTTTATTTTATGAAGCCTGAAGTCGGACTGTCAAATTTCAGGTGTCCTTTCACATGATATAAAAAGTGAAAAAAAAATTGATATGAACAGACCATGTTAGCAGAATACATAACTGCCTACTGTCCAAGAATAAGACATATATAACGTATAAATATATATGTTGTCTATTTATTAGTAACACCTAAGCAATAGCAAATCTTAATGTTCAGACACAAAGAGACACTGGAAAGGTGAGCATAACTCCAGGGAAAAGGAGTAGATGTTATGAAGGTTATGTACCACATTAACTGTATCGTTAATAAGGTTTCTCTCTCTGTTAATTAGATAATCTGAATGTTAGGCTTAAAAGGTGAACTGGACAAAGAAGAAATATACTGTTCATTTTATATCATGCTCCCTTTTGCTCATAACTAGGCTGAATACAACACTAGATTCCACTGAAGTGTGAGTTATACCTTTATCACTTCCTTTGGCTCTGTCTGGATAGCACAGAACTCAGCACCACAGTTCCTTCAGATCACCTCTCTGAAGTGCCTCCTCAAGAGTGAAAAATTTCAAACCCCTCTTTTTGGATTTAAGAATATTTTAGGGATCATGTGTGCAAAATTACAAATATAAATTTTCAAAATTCCTATTTTAAAATTGGAATAGGCTCCCTTTGTATCCCTGACTATTTCCAAGAATTCAGTTCAGTTTTAAATAGTCATACATAGATCTTCTATTATTGCCATTTATTATTAAGTGCCTACTGAAGTTCATCTTCTAAGGTTTATTGTATTTGGCTTGTGAACTCATTTGTTTATTGTTATTTCATTAATTCCACTAGGTTAGCTTCTGTACTTGGTCAGTAATTTACATTAATACTTAAAGAAAGTTGTCATAATTTCTCTTTAATTGTAATTTTATAAAGTTATTGGTTATGGTACCTATGCAGTAAAGTTCATTTTCTTCTCAAATTTGTCTCTGTAACAATCCAAAGAGTTGAAGCGAAAATTCTTAAGTGATTACTAAAAGCAATAGTCAAGATGAGGTAGCTTACAGGCACATGCTCACAACTCTATTTTTCCAAGCCACTTAAAAGGCAGACAAACTGATATTCTACTCTGTGATTTTATACAACCATTAAAAACAAAACCAAACCCTACTATCTAGTATCTTTCCAATTCCACTTTAGAAAAAAAAATAAAAATAAAAATAGAGTGACAGAAATTAAAACAGTCACCTTAATTATCTTTCTTTTTATTGAAGTTTCTTGGAACAATTAAAAATTTCCAAGACACAGTACTCAAATGATTCTCTCCTCAGTTCCAGTTATAAACACTTCAAAGCAGTTTCTCGAGTCTCAGCTTAGTATAAAAATAAGCTGTTGCCTTATGTCATTAACTGTTAATCAGCATTATAAAGCATTCATCACAGAATCAGTAATACAGCTGTACCTTCATGATGCAGTTGTACGTTCATGTAGGTACAGTTGCAGGATCTGGCTCCTAAGTGCTCCCTCTCTCTACTTGTTGGGCAAAAAGGCATACTGTTCATTCTGCCAAATAAGTCAATGGAGACATTTAATTGAAAATTCAATTCTTCCATTCTGTTTAAATGAAAAATATGTCTGTGTATGTATTTTTTTTAATATTGAAAGGCTTTCCAACTTGAGGGAGTCCAGTTTCTTATTCCATGATAAAGGAAAAACATGGTACTCTGGTTCTTACAAATCAAAAAAGAACAAGTATTTTCCTGGTAGTTCTCAATGTATCAAAACTAAATCACATATCATTGTCTCCACAGGAAATTAGACTGATATTAAAAAGCTTTTATAGCCAGTCATGTGACAAGCAAGTTAGAATCAGAAGAGACAAAATAATTTACAGGGGTAAGACATAAACAACATAAAAAATGTGCAAATTTCTAGTTCAAAATCCTCATCTTTTTTTCCTGCTCAAGAAAAAATTGCATTACGTTTGCTTCATAAATTATTTTCAGAACAGTATCATATGTAAATGTTGACAACTTACCAAAACTTGAGATGTTTTGTGATGCTCAGATACAAAATAAAAGAAGGGATTTTCCATGGAAAGCATAGGGAAAGTGTTATTTACATTTCCATTAATTTGGATGAGCAGAGAAAGCTTCAACTGCTTCAGTATACCCAAGGAAATAAAGATATATTATTCATATGGGTATACTTAATTATTTTAATTAGAGAATAATGATTTTTTTTTGCTTATTTTTATTATTAGAAAAAGTGATAAATCATTAATCTGTTTTCTATTTCTCACAAATAGCCTATTTAAAAGATGTGTCATAGTTAACATGAAAACACTTTTTTAAATGATTCTGTCAGGTAATGTCAAACTCTGACTTTGTCATTATCTCAATCTATTAATGCTGGTTTCTAAATCCACAAGGGTAGAATTTAAATGGTAGGAGATTCAAGAAAAAAAGAAACAAAATTATTAATTATGAGTAGTCAGTGTCTTTTTAGAGTGAATGGGACCAAAGACTGAAACAAATGCACTGAATTCCACAGTATGTTTTCTGGAAAATCATTAAATTTGCTCAGTCATGTCAACTTGGAACTTCCTAGGGCTTCTTTGCCACCCATTTTCTTAGGTATTCAATTGGATATCATGAATTTTCCTGAAGCCAAAAGGAATTTTAGATCACCTACTCTGATCTTGTGTTACTTCAGCTGACCAGAAGTTCACTTTACAAGATCTGAAAGAGTTTTGATATGCAACATATTGCAGCCTGGATGTAGGAGAAGGAGAAAAAGAGGGGAAGAAGCAGAGGAGTAAGGTGCCCCTAGAAACAGATTACAAATAAGGGAAGATACAACCAGATAAGACCTGATATTAAACCACAGAAAATTAATTAAAATTAAATTGGCAGGTATTTTTGGCTGTTGCTTAGAGAAAATAAAGACTCAGAAGATGGACACCTTAACACCACCTTGAAGCAGTCAGTTGATGCAGTATTTTGTGCTCTGACAAAATTAAATCTTTTAGTGTTTTGCACATGCTGCAGGTGGTTAAATAAATAAATAAGCTGAGCTACCCTCTCCCCATCCACACACAACAGAAAAAAAAAAAGAAACTGTAATATGCCTCAGGAGAAACATTCCTTTCAATGAGCATCAACTGAACAGATGACACATGCATACAGTAACTGCCTTGACTGTTCAAGAATTGCAAATTAATCAAGCTGAAATCCCTTCTTAATTCCCAGAAAAAATATTATATATATAAAAAAATAAAAGCTTAGGTATAGAATTCAAGGAAAGAAGATGATAGTCTATCTTTTGATATGACAACACAGAGACATAGGCACCATCTACCATGATATTAGAGACTGCATTTGTGGGATTTTGGTTGGAAGAAAACGGACACTGTAATCAGGAACTTTCCTTGAACCATGGAAAGAGCGTGAAGGAAGAGTGGTGGGGAAAAGGCAATGAAGCAAGAAGATAAAGCGGAGCAAAGTAGAGCAAAACAGGATGTGGGGGGTACTGGGTGAGTTAGATGACAGCCAGTCATGTAGCAGATTTAGCCATGTGAACAGCGTGTGGGCTGTCGCACGTGTCCAATCACCACTGTAGGCGTGTGTGATCAGAGAAGCTTGCTGTATACAACCAAGGGATGTACCAGTAATGAAGGTCTTCGCTTTATAACTCCCATGGAGTTGCCAAAGTCCATTCTCCACCCGCATGGATTTTTCCCTCTGTTTTAAGGAATTCAAACTCGTGACGTTACACAGCTCACAAATACTTTAGTAATTGGTGGCATCATAGGGACCTCCAATTTGCCATTCTGGCACTTTTCTGGGTATTTTATATCATGAAATTATTCTATGCATATAAATACACCATGTAGAAATGAAAGAAAAGAAGTCACAACTTTCTGTTAGTCTGAGAGTACAACAGCTAATAAAGTATAAGCTGATATAAAGTATAAGCTGATAATTAAGAATAACATGACTATGGATTTTAAATGAAGTTGTTAGTTGTGGGTTGTTTGTTTTTTTTTTTGTTTCATTCCATGTGCATCCCTAATAGGTTTACTAAAACCCATGTATTGAGTGCTTTATTTCATATGTATAGTATCTGTAATATGACAGCAACGTAAAGAAAAATTCTTAATTTAGATGTAATAATCAAAAAGGATGTTCAATAGATATTTCAGACCTTCAGCATGAATTATAACCATATATAAGACTAAATACATGTTGTAAGTTAAAAATAAAATCTCTCTATATTAAGGATTTTCTATAAAAGCAAGAAAAAGACACTACAAGCAGAGATTCACAGAATATTCTCTGCGCTATAGAAACTAGTTTTTAATAAACTGTCACTTCGGCACCAACTGAATACAATCAAGGTGCAATCAGACTGAAAAGTTGGCAGTAAGACCAATTAAAACAGAAGTATGGACTCAATATTCCATAAAATAAATAATTAGTATAAGTAAAAGGAATTTAATGCAAAATGCATCTGTGAACCACCACTGAAAGTCAGCATCACCATATAATGTGCTGAAACACTAGTTTGGGCTGGAATAGGGTTAGTTTTCTTCACAGTGGCTCATATGGTGCTCTGTTTTCGTTTTGTGCTGAAAATAGTGTTAATAACACAAGTGTGGTAGGAGAACACTAATCAGGCATACCAAATTCTCACTGTAAAATACATGGAGAAAAGGGCCAAGCTTGAACTAGAAAAAAACAGGCTTGAACTTGACCATGGCTAGTTGGTGGAGAATACAAAATATGTGCGTTTTAAGTATTGAAGTAAATACCTCAGAGATAAATAAGGTATTAAATATGGACACAAAACTCTATATTCATGGCACATTTTAGAGGTCTTTAGCTCAAGGTATTCTAACCACTATTCTGTCATGGTGGGAGTTCCGAATTTGCCCAGGAGGATCTTTTCAAACCATGAACTGCTTTGATATCTGTCTGCAGGTTCTTGCTTTCAGTTACACATAAAGGTCGTGAATGTTCATAAAAAAATTTCACTGAACTCTCACAAATAATCAGGTTTGGGTGTATTTTTTACCCCAAAGCTAGAGGTAAATAGGCTCTTGTAACATGTATGCTTAATATGTAAGAGAACAAACCCAAATGCTGTTAAATACATATTGAAATACTGAGGCAGATGAGTCAGACAGCCATTTAGCCTAGTGTCCTAGTTAATGCAGAAGCTAATATTTAAGGACACAGCAAAAGATGACCTTTCTGCATATAACGTATTCCTATTGCTCGTCAGACTAATGTCAGAGCAGAGAAAATCCTTTTGCTGTGTTTTTTTTGTTTTTTTTTTTTTTTTGTTAATAGATGAGAATATGCCATGGTTTAACCCCAGATGGCAACTGAGTACCTCAAAGCTTCTCACTCACTTCCCCCGCAGTGGGATAAGGGAGAGAATCAGAAGAACAAATGTGCGTTGAGATAAAGACAGTCTCATGGGTCATAAAGCAAAAGCCACGCACACAAGCAAATTAAAACAAGGTACTATTTCACCACATCCCATAAGCAGGTGTTCAACCATTTCCAGGAAAGCTGGACTCCTGCACACATAATGGTTACTTGGGGAGTCAAGTGCCATCACTCCAAACATCCCTTCCTTCCTTCTTCCCACAGCTTTATGTGCTGAGCATGTCATATGGTATAGGGTACAGAGTATCGCTTTGTTCAGTTGTGGTCACCTGTGCCAGCTGTGTTCCCTCCCAATTTCTTGTGCGCCCCCAACCTACTCACTGGTGGGGAGGAGTAAGAGGTAGAAAAGGCCTTCACTCTGTGTAAGGGCTGCTGAGCTGTAACTAGCACTTCCCTGTGCTCTCAGCTGTTTACAGCACAATACCAAAATGTAGCCCTATAATAGCTACTGTGAAGAAAATAGCTCTATACCAGTCAGAACTGGCACATGCTGTTACACAAGGTTTGATTGCTAAATGCTTTTAATTAAATATTGTAAAGCAGGAAGGATGGCATGTACTTTTATTGAACAAAATTTAAAAGTCACAGGAGTTACCTACAAATATTTTCTCTGGCCAGCTCTCCACTGACAAGAGAGGAGTTGTAGAAATAGGATCATAAATTGTGCATTATGGAAATACTGATCTTCCTTTTAACTAACAAAACCATTAAGTAGTAATAGGAATATTAAATTAAGTCTTTTTGAAGACAAATAACCTCATTTTTGTAATTGAGCTTGGAGAGCAAAATACTAAGCAACACTAATATGCAGACAAACTGGAATTAAAATCAATAATCATAAAGAAGCAAGCACCAGTAAATAAGTATTTTTGGGAAATAGAAAGGTGAAATAAAGACAAAATGCATAGTTTGATTTTTCTAAGAACATGTTTTTAGAATGAAGACTGATTTTCACCAGTATTGTAAAGTGAAAAGAAACATGAAAGTTTCTCAGTACCAAAAAATACACTTATTCACAAAAAAAATACAAAACTAAAAAACCACACCCAAATGCATTCTGATGCAAAAGCTTAACAGTTCTATGAGTAGAATTTATTATCAGTTCTCATATGACTCCAGAACAGTATATTTGTTTTCAAAGATTACAAAGTTAAAAGCAATATTGGTAGTAATTTATTGAATGGCTAAATTCCAATAGCTGCCTACAATTTTGTAATGTTTTAACGTCCTACTATATGAAATTGTTAAAACCTTCATTATAATATAACCTGCAAAGCCTTTTAAATACTCAGAAATACCAACTAAGGAGCTATGAAAGATCAGATATAGTTAATTGATGGTATAGAAGTCATTAATGGACTTCTTTAGTATCTAACCTGTTTGACAATCTATTTGTAGATATGCTAATGACATGGCAACAGGGAAGTGACAAAGCTTACTCATAATACCACATTACACAGGGTGGCAGTGAGGACAATCACTTGTGAAGAAATAAAGAAAGGTCCTGCAAAACCAAGTCACCAGTAAAATGGTAGATTTTAATTATGCTGTCTTCTATGAGAAGAATGAAAAGTCAAAGATGAGTCTGCAACTCATGCTTACTGCTAAGAAAATAGGATGAAACGTGGAAGACAAACTCTATCAGGCTACTCCAGGCTGCAATAGTACCCCAAGTAGTCAGGAATAGAACTCACACTGGTTGAAGCAAGATGAATGTTATGCTTCAAGCAAAAATAAACATTTTGAAAGACTGGGTGTCATAGTGTAAATCCCATATCCTAAAATTAGATCATTGATGCAGAAAATAGAATAAACAAATCTACTTTGATTCAGATTCACTTTCTACCTACACTCATATCTAGCTTGTCATCTTAGACAAGCCTCTTTCAAAACTTATGATGACACTGCAGTCAAAGCAACTTTCTTCAACTTTATATTCTTCTGAAATTAAAAAAAAAGAGTATGTCTAATGTATTACTATAGTTAACAACAAAATAATGGGATCTAGCTATTGAAACCATACAATAATTCCATATGCAACATCTTAACCTAGAAGACAAAGATTTTGATTATTTCAACTTATGATATTTTCTCAAATGATAGATACCTGCCTGTATAAGAGTTAGTTCCTGTAGTAACACAAATTCTTAAGCTAAAAATCTAAAGAGGTATTTACAAATTAATTTGTCTATTTCTATCACTACAAATGATTGATACAGCATATTCAGTTCTTATCCCAGTCAGAAAAGATGTGAACTTCTGCCTCATACCTTCAGCAAGTGTAAAATTTTGTAGGACAATGGGTAAAGGGCACTAGGTAATGACATGCCACAACCTTCGGGTCCTCACGTCATAGTCCCTATAGGACTCAGAACCATCTATATTCTTGAAAATGCCAGACTCAGACCTAAATGTCAACTAGATTGAGGAATGTCTTTATGAATTTTGATGGAAAGAGGTATGCACATCTCTGTAGTTCATTGAATCTCAAGATTCTCAGAAACAGACATTTAAGCATCAAAGCATTAGTGGGAAATTATTTTGGCTATTAGCCAGTACTGCTACTAAATACATTATCAAGAAATTAACTCCAACATAAGCAAGCATATAAAGTGAAACAATAGAAGATACAGTATCTGTACTATCTATAAGAATTTAATTATGTTTTATTTTGGACAAGCTTTATTGGTCCCGGTAAATGTCCATTAAGATCTGGAGCACATGAGAAATGCTATTCACATTGATATTCAAGCACATCTTAGGAATTACCTCGAAGGAATGTAATTTCTGCCTTTCAAGATTGCTCCAGGGTGAAAACTAAAGTAAGGGGAGCTGAAATGATGAGAAGATGATTCAGTTCACAAATCACACTGCTCGGTCTAATCTAAAATGCTACTGTAGTTGCACCTTTTACGTAAGCAGAAACTTACAAGATCTGAATGCACAACATATAAAAATAGACAACAGTATCAGCCATAGTTAAGTGTCTAGACAGACAATGGAAATTGTGAGATGGGAGTGGACAAGTTACAGGAATAGTTTGATCCAGACCATTAAAAAGAAATGCAAGTTGGGCATATAGTCTTAATAATTCATATAGTCAATTAAAATAAAATGTCCTCTGACCTTGACTCCCAGAAATTATAATTCTCTTAAGTTAATACTGGACTTTCTTTCAACTTATAATTCCCAAGTTGAAAAACTAATTGCACAACACTGCTTATTCAAAATACTACCCATTTAGACATCTCTTTTTGGAGCCTACCATTATTACAAAGAAGGATTTAAACACAAAGAAAAAACAAGATAAAGCAGCAACTCTGCAAACCTGCCTTGCCCTCACTCTACCTCTCTTCCCATTTTATATAATGGAACATTGTCTGGTTTCTGGTGTCTCTAATGAATACATCCTCTCAGGGACCAAAGAAAAGACAACTCATAAAAAAAAATTTCTCCCATACTCTACACTGGGGGGGGTGTGTGTGTGAACCCAATCCAATAGACAGGGTCTATTAATTGAATACTAGATGTATTTAAGTTGCTAGTTGGTGAGCTACTGTATAGTACCAGTGTAGGGCAAGAGAGAAACAGACTCAATACCTAAGTGTGCAATCACAAAGTTGATTATATGGAGATGAGGTTGTAAGTTTAACTCATGAATAAAACAACACATAATGCTACATTGTAAAACATTAGACAATAATCCTCAGCCTTCTGCAAACTAAAATTGTTGCAAGTAAAATTAATTTTACTAGAAAAGAATCCTGTAAATAAAGGAAACAACTACTTGAGCTGTGCAAATTATTTCAAGTTCAGATCTAAGAAGCTCGCCCTCCCCCTCAGCTATGGTTCAAGTTTTGCTATAGTAAGAAATTCTTAAACTTGTTTATACTAATTATTTCTCTTGCCTCTTTCAACATCGAGAATGTGAAAATCCTGGGTCTTAATAGCTGCCATACAACAAAGCTGTAAGATCTATCTTAGTCTGCTAGATCTGAATATCAAGAGCACACAAGCTCACCCCTGACTTATCACTATAGAGCTAAATATGCATGAACAGCCAAAGGAAAGCAATGGATAGAAAAAAAACCAGCAATTAACATTGTGATGGTTTACTTGCTATATGCTTGTTCACATCATCTGCAGAGCCTCAACACTATGATCTCCATTTCTCATAAATGCAGTTGTTGGTTTATCTTTTGCCTTTCCTGTCTCTCCTTCTGATGAACATTTTCGATGAATAATCATACTTTCTATTATCTAGCTTTGGTGCTAAGCAGATATGCAATTTAAAAATGTGTTTCAAGAAATACAGGTAGCTATTTTAAATCTAGCATAAAAATAAGAGATAGAACAAGTTCTGTAATTACACATATATACATTTATGCGCCGTATATATTTGTTATTCTTAAATATTTGTTTGCTTCTGATGTTCATGCTATTTGAAAACTGTACGTTCTCCCAGAAGCATCAAATAGTAACACCTGTTAATGTTATGCTTTATAGATCTCTCACATTTTAAGATCATAAAGAATAACATTATTAGGCAACTTTTTCCTTGTCTTGGCCCAAAATTCATCAGTAATTCAAATTCTTCACTTGCAGTGCTTGGGGTTTTTTTTCCCATTGTGGTAGGCATGACTAGTTTTCAAAAGAAAGTAGGAAATATTACTTCATGCATTTAGCTTCAAGTAATCACAGAATTATTTCAGTTTAGTACTTTTCAACATGGAGTAACAGAAAATAGTTGTAAAACTATGCACCAAAAAATCAGCCACTGTCAAAACACACCAAATAAGCATGCAGTTTCATGTGACATAAGACCTTTAAAAAGAATAAATATTTTTTTTATTTTTTTCAAAATAGCTTACATTTACTTGTTTTTAAAAGTGACCGAACTAAAAATATAATGCAATCCCCTAATATGAAAAAAAAAAATAAATCAGAATATTGGCTTAAGTTTTTGTACATGATTAAATTCACTTCCAATAACATATTGTTACCTTTGTAGTTAACTTTGAAACCGATTGAGCCCACACTTTCATCCGTTTGAAGATGCAACCACATCTGATTGCTCATGCTCACAATTAAGTCTGGTACAAAGCTCCCAGTTAACCTACAGATAGAAAAAATATCTGTAAAGTGTTAAGTAACTATATTTATTTTTCTTTACTTTTGTAAGAAACATAAATAACTATTAAGTATTTTGTTATAGGGTTTTTTTTTGTTTGAAAATTAATGGCATTCAGTTCCCATCAAGTTAGATACCTACTGGCTAGATAGCCAATACAGCTCTCAAGTTTCCAGCAACTGCAGATCTGATAGCAGTCCATAAACACAAGCAATCAACTGCTGCTTGTGTTGTACTGAAATATTTAATCACACTTTCAGTAGCTGGTTCAGAAAGACACACATCTCCACTAGTCTTGAACCTTACCTTGCAGTCCTGTACGCATGACTTATATGTATATGAAGGCATATCAAATGGCACTAGAAGCCCATACTGAGGCACTATGTGCATACTTCCAAGAAAAGCAATTCACTAGCATACCTACATTAGAACATACACATCACAGAAGCAGCTGTTATTCTTAAATAGTCATACTATTATGAAGGTCCACGTGTTCCCTGCACTCACCTACCTGCCCTCATCACCTCTACCACAACAACAGAAGAACAAGCCAACAGACTCAGCTGACAATTATTCCTTCATTAACAAATGTGTCACAGCTTTAAAACCTAATGTTAAAGGATACTGAATAATTAGAAAGAACTAAACTTGGAGGTGTATATTTTCTTTTTTTTTGACGTTTGCAAAATTTTACAAGTCAATACAATCTTAAATGTTTATTCTGGTTACTGAATGAGATAGTGTGATAACAACAAGGAAATGTGAAAACTACGGTTTTGTGTTATATTGCATTTTTTATTCCCCAAAACTTTGTCTCAAATTTTGTAAGAATTTAGCAGATGAAACAGAATGATGGAAAAACCCCAAATATTTTCCATTCTTGTAAAATAGTTCACAAACACAAGACTGTATAAGAGTGAAAAGCCAAACTGTGCTTTGTTTATTTTCAGTTCTAACCATTCGTTAAAGCTAGCTGAAACTTAAGATAGTAATTTTAAATATATTTTGCAGTGACTTTTATTTCTCCCCTCTGGTCATTTTTAGCTTGTTTCTGTAGGAAATACTCTGCTGTGGGACAAATTCATGTCTGTTTCCCACATCTGTGTTCACAGATGGAGCTACTACAAAGATTCTTGCCAGAATTGAACATTAAATGTCTGGCCAAAATAATGTACTAACTGCTCATTCCCGCACTAAGGGAAAATGTCTTAGCCAAACTAATGGATTAACAGGATGCTCTCAGAAACAACACAGATGTAATATCTAACAGAGTTTTGTCATTGTTGCTGGTGACTGACAGTACATTTGGGGAATATTAAGGCCATTGGGAATACCAATATCAGAGAGAACAATTCCTATGATAACAAGCCAATAAAATTTTTATGATTTGTTTTCTGAAGTCAATTATAAATACATTTTTTAAAATGCATACAGTTTTCAGAAACAATATTTTTAATTAAATAGTACATAGGGAAAGAAAACCATTTGAAAATGCATTTTTGAAAATAATAATCAAAAGAACAGAGAAATCACTTGGTGCACTTTTGTTAAGTGCTTATAGATCCCTATAGAATATTTGGGAAGATTTTGGGGCCACAGAGCAGTAAGATCTAGAAAAAACAGCATTAGGAGAAGGAATTTATTTAAGATAATAATGAAAATCTGCACTTATGACTTCCTCTACCCTGTATTCATTACCTAGATTCCTCTCCTGGAAGTAATTTCTTCCACTTTTCCTTCCAAGAGCTCAGCAGTGGACAGTGTCAACAGTAGAAATGGAAATATGTGATTATCATAGAATCATATAACCAGAGAATAGGTTGGAAAGGATTTCAAGGATCATTTGGTCCAATCTTTCTTGGCAAAAACACAGCTTAGACAAGGTGGTGCAGCACCCTGTCCAGCTGAACCTTAGAAGTGTCCAGTGTTGGGGAATCCACCGCTTCCCTGAGGAGGTTATTTCAATGGCTGATTGTTCTTGTGAAAAATGTTCCTCTTGTGTCCAACTGGAATCTCCCCAGAAGTCTCTTGTACCCATTTCCCCTCATCTTTTCCACATGACACCTTATAAAAAGGAGCTTCTCTCCAGCTTCTTTGTAGCCACTGTATAAATACTGGAACATGAAGATAAGGTCTCCTTAAACTGCCTTGTCTAAAGGCTGAACACACCCAGTCTTTCCTCATATGGCAGCTTCCCAGTCCTTTGATCATCTTTATGGCCCTTCTCTGGGCCCTTTCTAATTTTTGTATAGTGGGGACCAAAACTGACACACATTCCCCCTGACAGAGTACAGTGAAAACTAGGTTAGAGGATATTCAGAAGGTTGCACACCCTCCTTTCCATCTGCTGAAGACTGTCTGTAATACAGGAGGTGGAGACACATACACCTAACACAGCAAGCATAACAGAAGAGTGGGAGTGAGTTTCATGACTTGTGCACTCGGTTTTCCAAAGGCATGTTACAGGAACCAGTGCACAGATGTATCACACTATGTATCACACTAAGAGTCACCTGCAGCAATTGTCAGACCAAGCTGCTGAAAACAGAATTCCAAACATCCTTAAAGAGTCACGAGACTGATGTATGAAGAAGAACCCCCATTTCTTTTCCTTCTTCCCCTACTACCAAAGTGTAATAGAACTTAACACTGTTCCACCTTGCAAGGACAGTAGTTCCATAGGACTAAAAGACTAGGAATGTCTTTGTGTTAGCCATCTTGTCAAACACACAAAAAATACAAAAGTTTCAGATTTCAGTTCACTTAAGTTCTAGGCTCATTAGGCTGGAGTGGTCTGTCATGTTGATGGATGCATGTACGTTGGCAGAGGATTACAGGCACCAGGCAAACTTAATGGCAAGCACTAAAATGACTTTGGATTTTAGATATTTCTGTGTTTAGCACCAACACAGTAGACATTATCAAGACTGCATTTCTCTACTTTAGGAAGCATAACTCTCAGTAAACGGCACTTAGATTCAGGGTTTGGTTCTTAACCTTCCTATCTAACAGTGCCCAGTAAAACTAGAGGATTAAACACTTGGATAGGTTTCTTGATTAAATTTGATAAATTGGAAGACAAGTATTTTCATATCATTTACACAGAAACCAGACATAGTCAAGACAACTTTCTTCAGCAATTTGCTGGAGGAAAGACATCTATTTTAAAATTTAAAATAAAAAAAAAAAATCATGCAATAGCTGATTTATTTACTATGCAACATATCTCAGAGAAAGTCTACATAGCTTACAGGTTTTCAAATTTTTTACAGTGCTCAATTATGTTCCAACTTCCATATAATTTTCAATACTTTAATGATATTAACTTCAACACTGATACTTCTGATCACAGCATAATCAGTGATCATTCCACTGGTAAAGAAAAATAATACATGTGTGTAGCTGATTATACAATGTTACTTAATATTAAAACCTTAAAAATTAATTGGGGAATTTTTGCTGTTCCTGGTTCTCCTTAGTAATAGTTCTTTAAAATTATTTACCTAGCTATTTACAGAACAGATTTTCTTAATATTTGTTAACTGTTGACAATTCTTATCTACTCTTTTATAAAAGAATGTTATTCAGAATTCTTTTATATTCATGACAAGTTTAATTATGTAATTTCATCATTTCTCCTGAACATACATCTCATCATCAGACACACTTCATAAAACACCAACATCTTCAATGAAAGAAAATCAGGACAAAGTGCTTTAATGCACTCCTCAGAATTTTAAATATCATTGTAGTGTGCCTCAATGTGTTACCTTAATTCAGGTACCAATGAAAAACAACACTTTAGTTAAATGTTAGTAAGACTTGGTGAATTTGTACTTAATTGTTCTTTCTACATGAGACGATATTCAGTATAGTTCAGTAATCTAAGAATATCTGAAATTCAATCCCAGCATTACCAGAAATATATTTTGAAGGCTTGGTACAGTTTATAGCAATTACTGTACTTCCTTACTTCTCAAAACTATTATTGTAACATTTAGCACATCTACAATCCATTGAAGAAACTTTGCATTATCCTAAATTAACTGCACCTAAACCACCTGGCCAAATCACTGTCTCCTCATTGATAGAAGGGATAGAACAGATTACAAAAACAATTAAAAATAGTTCAGATAGCCTATCCTCTGAAGCATAAATCAAAGAGAAATACATGATGAAAATCTGCAAATCCAGAAACAAATGCATTTTCTGCCCAAAGAAATTTGCAATTATTAATATTAATGAGTTGAAATTAGGAAGGACAAAAAAAGTAAACATTGGGTTTACAGTGCTTAAACCAAACAAATTCTTTGTATTACAGTGAATAATGGAAAGTTACATTATATAAAAATAGTATTAACAAATTTCCATTAAATGTACTGCTGTGAATATAATTCTAAGAAATCCTAATTTTGATGTTGTTTTATTTTCCTATTAAATATATTTTCTACTAAACAGTTATCACATTGCTTCTATTCTGATCTGTGTTTTAAATTTAAACTAATGATAACGTAAGGTATTTACTGAGAGGCCAGTTTATTTTAAAATAATACCTAAATATTATTTGGCCTTTTCCAAAAATTTTTACCAGATCATTTCCAGGCAATCCTTTATGGGTAAAATATGGAATCTAAGCAATAGAGATTTTTTTTTTTCTTTTCAGATTTAAAAAGCAAACCAAAACCAATATACATTACAGGACATTCATTTTTCTTACAAAAAAAAATAAAATTACTTACTCAGAATTAAATTGGAGCTACATAAATTGGCAGACTAAAAGTAATACCTAGTTACTATTGTGGATATTTTCAAGTAAATGGAGAATAAACAGAACCACTGGATTATATTGCTGTCTTCAAAATTTTACAAATTAGGCAGTAAGATTCTGAATTTGTCTTCTTGAGACTTACTCTTATAAGACAGTCAACATCACAAGCTAACTATTTGAGAAATATGGACTCTGAAGTTAATCAATGGTTGTTAAACATGTATCTGTCTTCATATATCCAGGCTCACACATTCTAGAAGAATGTTAATGGGTAATAAAAATCTTATTCAATACTCAGTGCTGTCTCGATTTATGATCCACATGGTTTAGGTAATATCTTACTCAGATTTTCTCTGTAGTAATTTTCTGCACTATACTAACAAATTTTTTCAGATAATTACAATAGTCAATAAGCACTAAAAGGTCAAGATCCCATAGTACATCATTTGTCATACTAAGCTTGCTAGTAGGTTGTAAAAGTTGATGTAGAAGTTGCTCATTTATCTATTTTCAATTACGTTCTTTTTTAATTTGAGAACACACTTATAAAGGGGGCACGACAGCCCCTAAAAATTGAATGTCTATGCATTAATGTACAGTTGATGCCTTGTAAAATGTCTGACTACAGTTTATCTTTCTTCCCTGATGTCTATCCCACCTCCTGCCAACTTCAGAACAGAAAACTTATAACAATGTATTTATAACAATGTATTAACAGTAATTTTAGAAACTCAGTAAGATTATTTTGTTGAGATATACCTGATTCTAATCACAATTTACTGTCATCAAAAAACAGATTAATGATATTATGTAATGCATATGAATTTTAAATGCAGAAGACTTACACTTGAAGCACAGTTTTAGGATCGCCCACTTCTCCTCCATCACCAATTGTCAGTGTGTCATAGCCGATCTCCAGATCAAATTCTTCAAAATTTATCTGAATAACCTAGCAAAAAAAGTATTTTAGAAATAAGGAATGTAACTGAGACATAAGTCTTGAAATGTAAGTCTTGAAATAAGCTTTTCAGCACTGTAAATAAAAGAGATTTTCAAATTAATCATAAACTGCAGCATACTTTACAATAAATGATTATAATTAACCCAAATGTATTGGTTCATGAAATATGAATTATAATAACTTCAAGGTATCATCACCCTGCTGACTTCCTCAAATCACCATCATTTCATTTACTTATGTAGCTGTTACATGTATAATACAGTTCAGAGTAATTGCATTACATTTTGATTAAGATATACTCAATAGGCAACATAACTAATTGTGCTATGTGCAATACAACTGTCTTCAAATAACAACCAAATAACTGTATTTCACTGAGTAAATGCAGTGAAAAGAACATAATTTATTCCTGACATCTATAATCTGGATGAAGCTGGATCAAACGTAAAAATAATTTTCTTATTTCATGAAGCTGAGAAAAACACAACTATCAGAAGAAACCACTGTAAGGAAAAAAGAATCTTTTCTTTCCTCTTCCTTCATGTACACAAGTACATAAAACCAAAAACTTTATTTAAATTAAAATATGCTGAGTTTTGAACTCCTCATTCAGTAAAATAACTATGAAAGTAGCTAAAAGGAAAGCAATAGTGTCTCTACATCTTGGTGGGCTTTTCTGTTTATAAACCCAGAAGTAATAAATGACTTATAGTTGCTGAATTAAGTTAAATTTATAAAGCCAGAAGGAAATTAACAAAAACAAACAAACAAAAAGCTGTTATTACTAATGATTATTATCCAAACTAGAGATAAAAAAACCCTGTCCTATATGGAAAATAACTTTCTGAAATTTATGACAGCGTACTTTGGTCTTATAATTTTGGAAGGACTTTTCCAAAAGAAGAAATGGGAGCAGACATTTAATTTCTAACAAACCGCAGTAGATGTATCTCCTTTGTATACCCTGGAATACCTCCTTTGGAACTCCTCAGGCAAAATGGAGTCCATTATCCAGCTCAGATGTAACACAGGAAAAGACATTATTGAATAGTCAATGGTTAACTTGAGAACTTCCTACAGCTCTTCAGAGAGAAACATGCTTAGGAAGATCTGTTCCAGACAGCAAACCGTCCAGGCAATTGTTCAATATGACTATTTGTCTAGTTCTTGATGAAACTATCTCCCCAAAGGTTTTTCAAAGAAAGTAGTGTTCCAGGTAAAACACTCAACTTTTTAAAATATCTTAACATACAAAGCAGAATGGTGTGTAACACAATCAAGTATATGTGCTTCAGAATTGCTTCTGAAAGCAGAACATAAAAGATCTGAAACTGTATATATTTCCATATGTGCATCCTAAAGCTTCAAATGCATATGTAACTCTAAAAATATTTTTAGATGTAATGTTTTCTTTCTCCATAAAAACTGTCAACCCCCATTCCCCTTCAAATGTAGTTTAAAGCTCTTTCAATGAGACCTGCCAATTCCCGTCCAAGGATCCTTTCCCCACTTTGTGACAAGTTTATCCCATTTGTTGCCAGCAGGCCTGGTGTTTTATAGACCAAGCCATGGTCAAAGAACCTGAAGTCCTGCCAGTAATACCGGGCTCGAGGCAAGGAATTCATATGGTGGCTCTTCATCTAAACCCTGATCGATCCCTGAAACTGGTGGGATAGAGGAAAATACTGCTTGTGCTACTGATCCCTTAACCAACTGCCCCAAAGCCCTGAAGTCTCTCTTCAGTCCCTGTGGATTTCTTGATTTAAGTTCATAGATGCCTATTTGAAAAATAATTAATGGTAGTAGTCCGAGAGCTGAACTAGGGTAGGAAGTTTTCTCTTCATGTCCTTAACCCTGGCCCCAGGGATGCAACAGATTTCCCTAGGAAGTCTGTCCAGTCTGCAGATAGGGCCTTCTGTCCCCTTCAAAAGTGAGTCCTCTATGACAAGGACACATCTTTTTTTAATTTACTGAAGTTGTTTTGATATGAGGTATAGTTCAGCTTGGCCTCAGTGACACCTCTAAGCAAGGTGAACCTTCATCCTTGTCATTATTTGATTCTCCCTGCAGAGTAGTATATTGAGTTTTCAAGGTCACCTGGGGAGGTGCGGTAGCTTCTAGAGTGACACACCTGCCACCCCTGGCAGGAACTTGTTGCCACTGCTCCTTATCCTCTAAATCATCACGTTCAGCAAGATGAAGAGGGGAGCCCTTAGTGTCCTGAGCTTTTTCTGATTGCTGGACCTGTTTAAAGGAAGGTAGGGCATGGCTCCACCAATCTACCTCCCTCTCACACTCCCTTATACTCATCCTTTCCACTTCCTCTTTCATCTCAGCCTCCACACCGAGCAGATCATTCATCTAGTCACACCACGCACAGGCATTGTCCTTGCCCCTTTCTGTTTTGATTGCCAGGCTCAGACGCTCCCTGCAGCCAGAGACCTGGACACCTGCCTGTTTGCGTGGGAGCTCCATTTGGGTCGACACATTTCTTCTGGCTTCTTCAAAACCAGTGAAAAAACCCATGCCTAGAGTGTAATCTATTTCATTAAAAGGTAAATAACACACTAGATCAAATACAGCTTAGAAGCACCTATTTCTCTTCCTTGACTATAAAATGAGACCAGGCATTTATAAATGGATGTCTACACTGTGGACATATAAAATTAGGTAGTACCATCTGAGAATGCTGTAAAGCAGCCAAAAGATCCACACAAAACTGGCAGACACAGGATCTTCAGAACTGCACACTCTCGGAAAGGTAGCAGAAGACCAGATGGAGTTACCCCAGACTATTATATGTCAGTGGTTGCCACTCATTGCAATCCTACAGAGAGCAGATGAATTCTGCTTTGCGAAGTCACTTGTAAACATATCAGATAAATTTTTTTATGCAGTTCTTTAAAAGGATTTTTTTCTGTGTTTGTCTTTTCATTGTTTTTTTAATTTAAATTCCTTTTATTTTCAGTCCAATACTAATGCTAAATGTCACAACTTCCCATAGAGGCTAATCCTACAATCAGTAATTTATAAAGGTCATTTAGAATTATTTACTTCGAGGCCACAATAATTGAAAACAAATGTATATTCCTTCCTTATCCTAAGAACAAATACTATTTGAAAGTCTTAAAATGGAAGGATACACATTAAAAGAACAGCATGAAGAGATTATATTTTTATTTTTTCTTCTAGTTGCATAGAAGTATGACATGTATTTTGTTGGCTTGTATTCATGAAAAGTTTCTGAGATTGATTAATCAGAGAAATACAGTCTCAACATTTTACCAACTTATGTAGCCCCAATAGAAGGCATTCTACAAATAAAGAAGTTGCAAACAAGTCCTTCTACAAAGTACCAAAATGAAATAATAATTACATATTTTAATTCAAATATCAATATAGCATTCACAAAGGGAAATAAAAGAGAGCAAAATGAATCATTAAACAAAGACACCGTATTTCACTTTAATCAGTGTTTTATCGTGTTCTGAACAATACAAATCATTACATGACTTTTATCTTGTGGAACCAAATATTGTGTTGTGGGTTTGGGGCTTTTTTTAACCTCCAAGTAATTATTTCTGATTGGATTTTGCCATATTTTATCACATCAACTATCTTCACCTTTGCAACTGCTGTCTCATTATACCTCTAAAAATTACTAGTTAATTTCAACCATTTTAATTAATTAATGAATTACTGGAAAAGCAGATAACATTTTTGATCTAGACACTAAAATAAAAGTCTGGTTATTACGTAATTTTAACCATGCAGAAATGGCATTTTTACTTAGAAGACAGTGCGAGGTTAATGTTGGACTTGGAAATTCTGGCGCCAGAACATCTATTACTGATCTACAAAGAAATCTAATTCTGCAAATATCATCCTGCAAAAAACCACAATACGAATGATGCAAACATACCGGCAATAGCAAGAAATCCACCTCACTGAAACATATCCCCAGGATATCTACTTTCATCAGTTTTCACCATTAACTCTAGAAAAAAACCCAGCACCTACTGACTGCTAATAATGTCATGCCTACCCTTTGCTCATCAATCAAAAGGTATTCTCTGGCTGTCTTCTTCACTGGTACAAGTGAAACTAGGTGAGGAGAAGAAAATACATCCTGTTTATTTCTCTGTGTCCTCATATGCCCTCAGGGTGGTTAATTGCTTTTGCGCTGCAGATGTCTGACTATTTCCTAGTAAGTAAATGATGTGCATTTATACCTGGTGGTACAAGCTAATGAAATGCTACTGTCTGATTGATAGGCTTAACCTCCATAATTTTCCATAGAATCACAGGTCCCCTCATCAAAATAATTGTGTTATTATATATTCAATTATAGAAGAATAGTTTCAGAAGGAAAATATATTGAATCCATAATTTATTATAAGACAGATATAATTTTATTTAAATTATTTATACTGAGGTATAATTTTATTTAACATTAGTACTACCATAGAGAAGCTAATCCTGGAAACCACTTCCAGGAACATTAAGAAGAAAATCATCAGTAGTAGTCAGCATGGTTTTACCAAGGAGAAGTCAGGCTTGACCAACTCTGATAAACTTCTATGAAGAAAGCCTAATAATCAATCAAACAAACAAGCTACTAGTAGCTCCATATCCCAGTCAAATATCAGAAAAAGGTATATATTCAGCAGAACGATTTACTATAAACATCACTCACAAGAGCAATCAAGTGAATTCAACTGCGGAGAAAATTGACAAGTGTCTGTAGCAAAAATTAACTCAGAAAAAAATACTGAAACATATCAATTGCTCACAGTGCAAGCACTGGAAACTTCCTCTCAAAATTTCCCAGTGATATGCATACATCTTTTTTAAAGTTCCAGCTTAGATGCACGTATTCATAATAGAAGTAATTACTTCAGTTGCATTTATTGCAATAGGCACAATCTCTCACACATCCCTTTGAGTCTATTGTGTTTTCCGAGTGTAAACCATTGTTTCTATAGTCATAGAAATGGCAGTAAAATATTTAGAAAATAGACTTGTCCTTTCATAATGAAAGGGAGGACAAGTAACTTATCCCTCTGCAATTGCATTGCTTCTTTTTTTGTCACCTCTTGTATTATACTATTCTTCTC
This sequence comes from Chloroceryle aenea, assembly GCA_013399075.1. Classification (NCBI taxonomy): domain Eukaryota; kingdom Metazoa; phylum Chordata; class Aves; order Coraciiformes; family Cerylidae; genus Chloroceryle; species Chloroceryle aenea. Next base: position 478,158 of record VWZY01000209.1, read on the forward strand.
CAATGCTTAAGCTAAAGCACATGCATGTATCTGCTAACTTCAAATTCTCTTATTCAGTAATTCATTCTATTCCCTCACTGCTGTACCTGCTAACCTCCCCTCCCTCCACATATATTTCTAAGATTTTTTTTTAAACTATAGTACATCACTCAGATTTTTTTTAACCATGTCACAATGTTCATGAACAATACGGAAGAATACTGTAGCTAACACTAGGAAGAAAAGAAATGTTTTCTGAACAGAAGTGCAATACTTTTACATCTTCTAGTTTCATATACCATAAAAGTACATTATCTGCTATTGATATATACAGTACCAGCTTTTTTTAACCTACATGGATGTAAAACAGGATTATGATTAAAATATATAGTTGAGTGAGCTTAAGGATACTCCTATTTTCTAGAGTGTAACACCCACAGTACATCTTCAACATAGGCTTAGAAAAAGCCAAGTTTGAGAGATCTGCTTCTAAAGAGCTGCAATGTAGGCCTGACCAAAACAGACTTCATGGAATGATTGTGTGAGTTCATGATAAAGCACCCAGCCTGCTTGAGATTTATAGTGTTAACATGAATAAATATGGATGGGAACTGGGTTTAACCTTGACAGCAGGCTTAGGAATTGTTCCACTAAGTTTTGACATGGTTAGCAAAATAACACATCTATTGTAAATTGAATATAAACTCTCAGCTTTTTGCTGAATTTGTTTTGCTTATTTTTGACTTGGCTTAAAAAGCACAAAACCTCAGAAATTAGAAGATGGGAGTTTTTCCAGGAGGAAAATAGCAACATCATGACATAAGGAAGGAGGAAGGGAAGAATGGAATCTAAGAATTTTCAGTAGGCTTTACCACTGTGACAAAATTCAGATTATAGATTTCCTAACAAGTATTTGATGTCCACACCAAAAAACTGTCACAAAAATAATAATTTTAAAAAACACAAGCCCAAAACCAAAGACCAACTATCTCCCAATTCTCAGGCATAAATCATGCTTAATTTCAAAATTCTTTCAAAATGCAACAGATAAAAGGATAAAAATGTGAGCACTGGAATACATTTCAAACCTGTATTTTAGAGGGTATATTTATTAATATGAAATATTCATAATATATTTATGCAGGTAGAAATAATTTTATGCTTGAAATGCACTGAATGTGAAATCTAGAATGTGGTGGTGATAAACAAATATTAATGTGTAATCATGTAATATTTTTCTAAAATTCCTGCCATGTGAAATTAACAGAACCAGGACCTATTTTTTTAGGATCCATCTAAATTTGAGAATGACCTTATATATTTAATTTCTCATTGAAATTTTGGAAATCAGCTTGATTTTTTTTTAAAGGAATTATTTTGCTTATATTCTTAATCAATGCATGGTGGTGAATGATATGTGGTATGAATATGGCTAAGATCTGTCAGAAGGGATGTCATTCCAATACTGACATTTTCCACAGTTTTTCTGTCACTGTGAATTAGAAAGGAAATCAGCAAGTATGATTCATAAGACTTGAACTCTAGTTAACTTTAGCCCTATTTCAGATTTCACTTATATCTTATCCTGTTGTTAAATATAAACTAATCTTTTTGTTGCCCATTCTTTTGAAGGGTAAAATCAAGAGTTATAAATGCTATTCTCTTATCCCACATGCTATTTAAGCAAAGTACGTAAACTAAGTTTTAATGTAGCCCAGCATTTTTGCCATTACTACTAAAAAACTCACAGGATTTGTATAGAATTGACAATGAGCATCTTGGCATTATTTGGCTTTCTCTTGCCTAAAAAGGTTTTACCATGCTTACGCTCTGATAACAACTGTCTAGCAATTACTGCCTAATGGGTCTGGTTTAGTTCTTTGAATACTAAGTATGCAAAAAAGCCCTAACTAACCAGGGCATTCACTGTCTAACAAACAACAGCCCTCTAGAACTAGTTCCCCAGAAATGTCACCATCTTTTGAGATATTCAAAGACTTTTTGGGCAACTGTCTTTAGGTGGCCCTGTCTGAGCAGGGGATTTCATTTAGATGATCTTCAAAGGTCCATTCCAAACTCAACCATTCTGTAACTCTGTGAACCACACTCACAATCAGAGACAAAGCATTTGTTTACATCTGATTTTTTTTTTTCACTCAGCTTTAAATTTTAAGTTCCTGAAAAGCAGAAGAAGGAATTTTGTAATGAAAATAATACTGAGTAATAACGTTTTTGAATACTCCAGTGAAAAATTCCTTTGATCAAAAAAAAGTTCTGATGTTTTGAAGGAACGCTGCATCGCAATGTTGTGAACTGGCAGAGAGGATGGACGAAAGCAGCAGTGAGACCCTAATATCTCTGTCTGAAATTAATACTTAACACTCTTTTTGTTATTACTATTTTAAACCTGTAGTCACCTGTGATTTGCCAACAGATACAATTTCCTCAAACACTATGATACTACATTCTATCTACTACCATAGACAGAACTTTCTCTCAGAAATTTTAGATGTGCACAGATTTCATTTTGCTTACTAACAGTTTTTGATTAAAGAAATAAAAATATCAAGATTCTTTGGACCAGAGAAATGTATCTTAACTATTACTTTTGAACTTCTTTCCCATCTGTGGGACAGAGACTGCATCATCTTTCAGGGACTCTTGACACATTTCTTGATGATCTATAAATTGGATTAGCAGTCTTTGGAACAAGGATAAAACAACCAACAAACCCTCCCTCCCCCATGACACACATCTGTTGTATTCATTATGGGTATCAGTTGATTAAATATTCTTTTTACTTCTTCCAAAGTGGAACATAAGGATTACTTCCACACAGAATTTTGTTAGATTAGAGGGAGAAATTCACCAAAGTAGCTAAACTGCTTCTGAAATGTAATCAGGTTTTCACTGAATCCTCTGCTAAATTCAGGTGTAAAGGGGTAGGCTTTCTAGGTCTCTCTGATCAATTAATGATGTGAGGTGCAGATGGCAATATAAGACAGAAATTAGGACGTAGAATATATCCTTTTACAAGCAAACACAGATGTTGATAAACTTTTATAAAACATTCATGAGCTGTACAGCTAATTTTTGTTTTATTACATTTATTTAAATAGGTCCATTATGCTCAGTTCTGATAAAATGACACACCTGAAAACAGAATATAGCTATTGCTGCCAGGTGCCTAGCTCTTGAATTTAAAGACAACTAGTATCGTAACTCAACTTTTATTGCTCTACTTTGACTTATTGGCATTATCAGAACTCCTAGTACTTTTGGTCTAAATTATAGGAATAAATTATATGGGATCCTAATATAATGGTTTAAACAATAAAATAGAATACACATTAGAACAGTCCTTCATGATGTGAAAGTGAATTCATGAACTTTAGTGGTTTCTCACATAGTCCAAGGCCAAACATGATATAAACAGTATTATACACTAAACAACTCCACTGATTATAACACAGTATCAGTGGACCTATGACATTGCTTCGTAACACTGGTTAGCTGGGAATTTGTTTAGAGAATCACATAAAAACGTGCCAGCATCTACTTGGCATACAAAAAGTAAAACACGCTTGGGGAAAAACAGTTTTTAACATCTGTCCATACCCATCTAATATCAGCCATTTCTTAGAAATGTTGCAATGCATCAAGTACAGTAGCTGGTCTGTAGAGATAAATCATACTGGTGAAAATTGTGGTCTACATGTGCTTTTGTGTTGGTTGTTTTTTGTGGTTTTTTTTTTTTTTTTCTAAAGTAAACCCAGAATTTTATATTTACCTTATTAGTATTGATAGCTGTGATGACCCACACACACTGAGCATTGCTATCATACTGGAATGGAAAATTAGGTGATGTGAAAGTGCCTCCAGGTCCCTGAAGATTGGATCCACAAGTCTTGACTGCAAAAAGAAAGTTGTACTTTTAATTTATATACAAAATACACACAGTAGATTCATAAACCAAGTTTTAAATTATATTAATCAAGATGTGAAGGATTAACATACCGTTGACTAAAACCAGAACCACCTCATACAAAGGTAACAGAATATTTACCTTTAGTTATTCTGACAAAGCAAAATAGACTTTCCCTTGTCCAAGCTTATAAACATCCCATTTGGAGTAAAGAGAGTAACTACAATAGGAGAAACTGCCATTTATATTTTAAAACAATTCAAGAAGTAGCTTATGTCATTACCTTCACTAATATTTTTAAAGACAAGAATTTATATAGTAGAAGACATCACTTATATCACTGTGCAATTTTTGTACTAATATATTGGTGTATGGCATGTCAGCATTTTTTCTGCTGTAACCGCTATCCAACCCATTGAACCAAAGACCGAAGCACTGAAAACTGTAAAGGAAACTTTTAAAAGACTTACACAAAATACTATTTTCTATTTTTAAAGACTACAAAGGGTATTTATTTACATATCAAAGTCTGTATGGCTATTTACAGTAGCATGTCTTACATAAACCCAGGTATCTTTATTTACTGCAGGTTGCATCCAACACCACAAGAAACACAAAGGACATAAAATATGTCCTTTCTGCTTGTGAATGACATTTTTAAAGCACTAAATTCACAGGCTGCTGAAGACAATAAAAGCTTTAGTGTTGGTTCCTTAATATTCAGGTCTTTGCTGAATGCAAAAATCAGTTAACTGATAAAAAGAAAGCTTTTTATCCATGTTTTTAGTATGAAACTATGTGACTCTTATATCAGCTCTTGGTGGGAGACAGAAATCAGGAAACTGGTGGAAAGTTTTTGCCTTTCCAGGGAGTCATGAAAGGTTTGATGACTCTGGTGAGCTAAGATGTGAAACATTGCCAAGAGGATGCCACAATTTGTCAAGAGCACCAACTACTACCCACTGTTACCGTTCTATGGGGGTGTGAATGATGCTGTGAGCCAGACTTGGGCAGAATCAAGGAAGATTAGAAAGACCTTGCGGTTCAAGTGAAAAACACTGGTGCCTAAGTTCTCTTTTCCTTCATTTTATCAGTTAGCCAGAAATAGACAAATAATGGTATCAACACTCAGCTATGTACCTGCTATTGTTACCATGGTTCTGGGTTTTATGACTATGGGACTGTGAATTTGATGACTACGAGCTCTATGGGAGGGATGGAATACACCTGTCTGGAAAAGGCAAGTGAATCTTTGTCAGCAGTCTGGCCAACTTGGTGAGGCCAAGAAAGCTTGTTAATATTCAAGCACCACTTCCTCCAAGATCAAGATCAGTGCGTTCCTAAGAGTAAAAAGTTAAGTAGAGGAGGCAGGAGACCTGCATGGCTGAGCAAAGAGCTTCTGGAAAAACTCATCTGGAAAAAGAAAGTTTACAGTACAGGGTAAAAGGAACTGGCTACTTGGGAGGAATTCAGGTACACTGCCAGAGTATGCAGGGATGAAATGAGGAAGGCTAAGGCCCTCTTAGAATTAAATCTGGTAAGGGATGACAAAGATATCAAAAAGGGCTTCTTCGAGTACATCAGTAGGAAAAGGAAGACTAGGGAAAATGTGAGCCTGCTGCTGAATGAGGTGAGTGCCCTGGTGATGGAAGATATAGGGAAGGCAGATTTACTGAATGCTGCCTTCGCCTCATTCTTTACTGCTAAGATGGCCCTCAGGAATCCCAGTCCCTTGAGGTAAGAGGGTCTGAAGGAGGGAAGACTCTCCCTTGCTAGAGGAGCGATCATTTAGTCAAACTGGACACANGCAAGTGAATCTTTGTCAGCAGTCTGGCCAACTTGGTGAGGCCAAGAAAGCTTGTTAATATTCAAGCACCACTTCCTCCAAGATCAAGATCAGTGCGTTCCTAAGAGTAAAAAGTTAAGTAGAGGAGGCAGGAGACCTGCNAGACAAGAAGGAGGACACAGGAAATTACAGACCAGTGTCTCAGTGTCAAAAGGAACAAATAACTAAATGGGGTTTCGCAGAGGTTTGTCCTGGGTCAGGTTCATTCAGTATTTTCATTAACAACCTGGATGGCAGAAAGAAGTACATACTTATTAAATCTGCATTTAACGAAAGACCCAGGAAGGACCGTGAATATATTAGCACACATAATTAGAATAAAAAATGAGAAATTGAAGAAATTTCATTAAAATAGGATGCAATTCAGTCAAGACAAATATAGGACAAAGCAGAAAAGCAGGAATAACCAATACAGTATATACAGAGCAAGTAATTTGGCAGCAAGCCTTCAGAGGTTACAGCAGCTCAGAAACATAACCTGAGTAAAAATATGCTACTGGTATGAAAAGACAATCAAACTGGAAGATGTGCATACAGTAACAGGTAGAAAAAAAATTGTGAAAATGCAAAAAAGATAATTCCTCTTCTCCACTGAGCACTGGGCAAGGTTCTTCTAGAATACTAAGCACATTTTTAGAAATGTGCTCTTTAAAAAAGCACATGGACCCATTGGGAAAATGCTGGAGGTTTATAAATATGACCCATAAGGAAGGTCTGACTGAAGTGCTGTTAGTTAGCTTAAATAACAGCAGGTTTCTTAAAGTATACAATAATCTATTGAAAAGGCTAATTAAATAACCTGCTATTTACATGGAAGCATCTATGGAAATTGTTTAAGGACAGCAACAAGGGCTCACATTTGAATGAGAAAAATTCTACTTGCAAGGCTAATGAATAACTGGAGTCCTCAAGTAGCATCTATGAGCATTCTCCTTAGAAATAAATGATGTCACATAAACATATGGGAATAAATATAGCTGGAGTAAGGAAGTAGTGCTGACCTGTCAGGACCACTTTCAGCCCTATTTACCTATCCTTATATATGGCTGTATACATATATATACACATTTAAGAGGTCCAGATACATACCCAAATTTGAAATGAGGCAAAGGTGGATTTTTCAGAATGCATTATAGTTAAGTAAAGCTGTTTATAAAAGCAAGATCTAAAACTTGTAATATATATTCTGCTTGCGTATCCTTGTTAATAAAACTGATGTTTATCTATCAAATGAAAGATACTGAGTCCATTAGTTAATTGTTGCTTTAAAAATTTATAAAATTTAAAAAGTGAAATGAATTGTATGAAATAGTAATGTGAAGGAAAAAAAAAAAGGTGTCCTAAATTTTTCAGAAACCAATTCAAATATATAGTGTCATTTGTTCTTTTTTTCTACTAATAATCCAAATTACTTTGTAGCCCACCTATTAGATGATCATGATTTAAAACATAAATCATGTCTCTCCTTTAGTTTTCTCAGATACAAATTTCAAAAATACTTTTTCTTTCTACAGAGTAGATGAGCTTTCCCAAAATATTGTACTTGTTGCAGAACTTGTTGCTGACTTGCCAGCAGACTTGTAAAAGACAGCATTCATAAATGTTTCCACAGGGTCTGAGAAACAGACAAGGAGAAAACAGGAGCGGCAGACATGAAAATAAAAAGGCTAATCGACCAACTGTGAATAGATCTATCTGTTTCATTTCCTGAAATGTAAATGAGAGGAAGAGATCTATCAACTGGCAACTACTTTAATAAAGTAGATAATTGTCTCTGCTTAAGCAAGTTGGCTTTGTAGTAATGGCATTGCCCTGTAGGGAAATACAGAATCCCTTGGCAGATAAGTAGGGTTTCAATCCTTAAGTGTTTAAACTTTCTCTCTTGATTCAAATCACAGAGAAGTTGATGTAAGTAGTCATGTTATCACAGACCCATGTATTAAGCATTTATTAGGATAAGAAATAACTAACAACTGCAGAAATGTTAATCTTTCAAATAACCAACTTCAGCTGTAGCTCAATGTATAATAAATGCTCATTTTTTGAACATTTTTTTTCTTTCTCAGGAGGATTGGGAAGGCATTGTCTGTTCTGCTGTCCTGTAACAATGTTACGCGACGAGATTTGCATGAGGCCAATTAAATGGAAACAAATTTTAAAATCCCTAGAAGAATTTTAGGGTTTCATGATGCATTGATCTGTAAAAAGTCCAGCTGAAATAGAAAGTGTCTGAGAGAATGAATTCACTTGAAAGTTTCAATAAAGTGCAGAAAGTGACCAGTTAATTGTCAGCTACTGCTTAATTTGTTTGCCTACAACATAAATCTGTGCTTTCCTCATAGCTCCAAATTCTAACTTGTTTTCAATATACCTTGTCCATAAATCACAACAGGGCAAATGCCTTGATTTTTTGCCATATTTCCTCAGCAAACAATTCTAAACAGTTAAAAGGAATGTTGGTAAACTAGAAGATAATCCAGCTGCAATAGTCAGAAGATCTAATATAATTTTACAATTTTCTCAAAGTCTCTTCTAGAAGTCCAAAGGTTCAGAAATCAGCCAAATCTCCAGAGCAGCATTTTCTCGGAAACATCTAAAGGTCCAAAAGATGTCAATAATCTACATCTCCTTATGTTTTGGGAGTGATATATCAGATTTATTTCTCAAAGTCCTCTTTTATTTTTCCTGTAAAAATTCTTCAGACTTATTCCAGATTCACTTTCATGAATAAGATCTTATTCCAGTTCCAGCTGGCATTACATGATAACTCCTAAAGAGGGTTAATCTTTAGTTTTTGGCAGGCAGTTATACTCCGCCACTCATATGCCCTAGGAGAACAACTCCCGACAATTTATGATGTCAAATCATATGTATCTAACAGAATTATAAATGTCCTGTCTAGAACTCTGCCCAATTGCAGTATATAAATGTAACTAATTACTGTATTCACATGCCATTTTTGAAAAAAAAAAAAAAAAATCATTACTGTGGGATTTTGGGTGTGTCAACAATATAAATTATAGAAATAAATTAAAACAATTACAAGATATACTGTTCAAATAGGAAGCACCACATAAGAAAGAGCAGCACATTAAGTGACATTTTCAAGAACAGGTGAGATTTCCAATATATGTGACCTCATCTGCAAAGCTGCATCAGTTCACAAGAAAATATTAATTTCATGCATAAAATAACATTGATGCATGATTGGTTTGTTTGCCCAAGCAGTTTGTACACAAACATGCAAGTTCAACAAACAGATGCACATATATTTTTGTAGACACTTTCTTTGTGTTACTTTGTGATGTTTATGCTACTTAGGCAAAATTCTTTCAAAATGATTATTGCATGTTCTGTGCATGAAACTTAGAGAAGGCACAATTGTTACTCTAGAAGAAATGTTTACACTCCAGCTTTAGCTTATCTAGAGACTAATTGAAACATCTTGTTAATCAAAAGAACCAAATTTGTAGCACAGCAAAGGTATTTAAATCAGTAATTTTAATGCAACTAATGATGCTCTAAACTATTTCATAAGTGGTAAACTGTAATATTTATACCATCTGTCTCACTTTTCACCATATGGCATTGTATCAACTCCTAATAACTTTCTTAATATTGGTCCACTGATTTTTAAGGTGGTATTAGCTAGTTCTGTGAAGTTGGTGAGTGTAAAGAATTGAAATACTGTACTTTTGGTTGCAAAACATGTGTTCTACCCATGGATAATTGTATTTCTACTATATACCATCTAGATACTACCCTCAGATTTTTTTCCCTCTTCCACTGTACAAAAACATCCCACAGTTCTGTCTGGCCGTTTATATAAGTACCCAGAGACTTGAATTATAAGATACAGCATTCTCTGACATTTTTATGTGCTTTTTCATCCTTCATCCATTTGGTCAGGGTCAAAACCACATACAGGCTTACTTCTCCAGTCCTTATCAAATCTAAACTCAAGTATTAGTAAATACATAATGAAGATGCATACTGAATCACTGCAATTTAGAAATCCATCTTGGTGAGTCTCAGTTTTTAGCACATGACAGATTTTCTTCAGATCATTATGAAGCAAACTTCATATTGTAAGTTCCCGAGTAAACTAAGCATACTGAGATATAGACAGAAGTACTTATTAAACAGAACAGTATAGGTGGGACCTTCTTTACTAAGGAAGTGGGGATACTAGGATTAAAAATTCAGGTACTTCAAGAATAGGTTTGTCTATCAAACAATAGCTACATGAAAAATGAACAAATCACTGTTAAGGGTAATTATTTCTCTTTACCTTTACACACAGGTCTATGATCACTCCATGCAGCAAAAACTTCAGCTATCCGCTGACAGGTGATACTTTTTGAACCTTGTAGCACATAGTCTTCATCACAGGAGAACTGTACTGTTGCTCCCAAGCTAAAATCAAGCAATAACAGAAAAAGAAGTATTTTTTTACAAATGGAGATTAGTCACTTTTTCTATTATTTTAGGTATGACGTTCCTGACAAATAAAATGAACACATAGTCCAGCAATTGCTCTTAGTAGTAAGTCTGCTGGATATGTACTAGCCCAACAAAGCACCGCCTTAAGACCTCTTAGGGCTTGCTTTGGTTATACTGGTTTATGTTGGATGAAATTTCTAAATTATGAAACAGAAAGTTGATTTATCATTCATGTTAAAAATTATCCTCAGCTACTCCAGAGACCATATAGTTAGAAAGGTTCCAATGGTAGCAGTTGGGCAAACAAGAATAACTTTTTCAAGATTAGATTTTAACAAGAATCTATGTCCTGTAGAAAGTCATGTTGAGAAAATATGAACCCTTTTGATTATGCAAAAAAAAGCAGCATCTGACAAAAAAAAAAAAAAAAAAAAACACATGGAAATATATATATATTTTAAGTAACCATAGACTGATTTAAAGAGGAAACACTGAGCAGGAAGTACACTATTTAACAAAAATTAACTCATGATGTCAGTACTGTAACTGGCAAAAATTCCAGAGGGTTGATATTATTATGAAGAGTTTACAAGTCCGATAATCATTTTTATCACCTCTAAAAGTATAAATAATACATTACCTAGTTGTACAAATCAGTTCTGGTATTAAATTGATGTTTCATAGTATATGACTGTAAGCATAATGGACTCATAAACACAGTAAGATTGCAAGAAATCTGTATAATACTTCTGGACTTGTAGTGTAAGAATGGCATCCATAAAGGCCAGTATATTGAGTATCATGAGCTTGTCAAGAAAATGTTAAGGAACTGGGTCTCTCAGGAACTTAAAGCCTAGTCAAGATTAGTATTTTTTAATATTTTCCTGTCACTATCTACCTATAAACTCTTTCAAGCAGAGCACCAGGAAATCAGGTCTTATGCTGTTTAATATTTTCATCCTCAACCTTAATGGTGAGACAGAATGAACTCCCAGCAAATTTATGGATCATAACAGGAAAAGTAGCTGACACACTGAAAAGCAGCACTTACATCCAGACACTTAACAAAGTTAAGCACTGGGCCAACACAAACATCATGGAACTCAGTAAGTAGAGAGAGGTACAAAGTTTTGCACTATCAGTAATGTGTTTTTACTGTAAATAAAACACATTATACACTCAATTACATTAGAAGTGGTGACAGCAGGACAAGTGAAGTTATTACTCAGATAGTGAACCTGCATCTGCAATATTAAGTGCAGTGTTTGGTCTCTAACTTCAAGAGAGATACTGATAAAAACTCTTAAGAGTGTTTGGAGGTTAGTCAGAGGCTTAGAGCACATGACCTACAGTCCAAAGTTGACACAGATACACTTAATTAGTCTGACAAAGAGGAATCTCAGATACTATCTAGCTACTTCAAAAACTGTTACAAACACAATGAAAGCAATTTTTTCTTACTCTGGCAGACAGTATATGAGGAGCAGTTTAGGAGATTCAGGTTTTACCTTACAGGAAACTTCTTTCAAGAAAGCCAGGGCAGAACAGGAACAGCACAACCTGTGATCTTCGAGTCCAACCATTATCTAACTCTATCAGAGCCACTACCACACCATATCCTTAAGCACCATATCTAGAAGGCCATATCTAAGACCATATAAGTCACAGATATTCACTGAGAAAAAGAATGTTTTGAAAGAGTACTGCAAACTTTTTTTCTTTCTTACAAGATAAGGAACTGAAAAATACCTGAGAATGGAGAAGTGGGCTAACATTTGAGTGTAGGTCAATTAAAATACGTGGAACAGACCACTGTCCAGGTATAATGCTTTGATTCTTTGAAGTCTTCATAAAAACATTCAAAAAAGACAGCAAGGAATGCAATCTAAGAATTTGCTAGAAATGTTCAACTAACTAGCTCTGATATTTTTTTTAACACAGTAGTACTATACACAAACAATTTGGTAGGTATCAAATCCAATTAAAAAGTACTATGCATTAAGAGCATTAAACTCTGAAGCCTACTAGGGGAATACATCTGCATGTGTCAAAATTCAGGTTTCCCAAAAAACGTACCATAGAAAATACAATAATCTCTATTAAATTCCAATTAATATTTCATTAATATCCGAAATGTCTTCAGAGGTTTTATTGTTCTTTTTGTATTGCATTCAGTTTTGCTTTGTCCTTCACAAAAACATTCAATACCACTTACATGCTCAATATTTGTAAGCTAATACAGTGTTTACATGTGAAAATTATTTTGACTTACCTTCAATCCATTTTTTTTCAAATTATCAGTGATATATGCTCTCTTCCAAGTAGATATTTTATCTTCTTTGCATACTAAGTGCAGGCTGTATTGCACTATATAATTTTACATAGAATTTCATTTCACTTCTGAGTTAATTTTAAAAGAGTAGCTCAGTCAGAGCAATATATTTTTAACATATACATTTTGCACATTCAATAATACAATGGTAGGGTTTATATTTTACCTATAATCTGAGCCTATCCGTTTTCCGTTTTCTGGTTCTCCAGGATCTGGACACAAATTGGATGCCTGTTTAATACCGCCCTCATTTACTGAAAAAAACAAAAAACAAAAACAAACCAAACAAAATAAAACAAAATAAACAAACAAACAAGATACAATAATACAGGTTCTAGGAAATACAGAGTTAAGTAATTAACAAATATGAAAAAGTACATTACCTGTATTTTAAGTCCTTTAAAACAGATTTTCTACAGTATATGATCACCCATATAATCTCTTCTGTCAATACATGAATTTCTCCTGTCTATAATAAGCAAAGCATGTATTTTCTGGTTTCGATTTTTTTTTTTAAATAACACAAGTTCTTAAAAGTTGTACTTATCAACTATTTTGTTTCTTTGTAGTATTACTGAACCCATATGGAAATATTATTACTATTCCTTTATAAGTGTTAACATTTAAAGGAGTGGTCATCAAGATAAGGGCTCAAAGATTTTACTCTGAACAAAATCTAGCAAATTTCATCTCCACTTAGGGCTAACCTTTTCTCCTTGTACTGTAATACTTGAATGCATAGGCTCATGCTGAGAGAATTGTCCTTAATCAGTATTGAAAATGCAGGAATCCCCAAAATATGGTAATCTGAAAGTAAACTCGAAATGCCAGTTTGATTTGCATACATTTATTTTACAATAAACTAAAACGGATCTTCAGAGATAAAGTGCCTGTGAACCTTTCAGTGTGTTCTTTCCACAAATTTACATGCAGCAATCTAGCCCTCAGCTTATTCAACTACCTCTTCACTTGTTTTTTGATTTTTCTCTTTCAATGTATTATATACTTTCTAGTAATTTTTATAGCTTGCAAAAGGATATGGCACGAAAAATAATTTTAGTCCAAAATGATGCAATTAAATTTGTATTTATGTTTTGAAGTTCATGAACAAGGAGGCAGCAGTTACCCCCAAAAAAATTTAACAAAGGGTGTTGGCTTGGTACCCCTGAGGAAGCCAAAGGCCGAATGAAAATGTTGCAAGGGGTTAAAAGGAAAGCATCTCAGCTTAGCACTCTGATCAAAAAATCTACCAAGCTCAACCAATGTCAGCTGGAACCACAGTATTTATACCCATCTGCTCCAAAAGAGCTGTACTATGTCCAAGGTTGTTCTTACAGCAAATCAAGACAATCTTTGTTCATCTGCATCTCTATAGTCGGAGGACCTTTGGACCAGAAGAGCTCTTCCATAGAACCCATCCATATTACCATGTTTCAGTCTTTTCCTCCCCCAATACTTGTAGGGTGTGATTTAAGTATGTTAGCTACAGAAACTCAAGATCTTGATAATGTTTGAATATATGTATATATGCCATCTAGCAGGAAACTGTTGGATGGGCACTTAGAATGATCTCTCTCTTAGAAATATCTGAGTGCTTTTCTATAGTTCCAAAGCCTATATCAAGACTCAATTTCAGAATCACCATAAGCAGCCTGTGTATATAGGAAAGACCTTAAAACTTTGGGTAGACAGTTAGGATTCACTGAGCAGGAAAGAAAAGGAAGTATACTTGGGAAAATGTAAGGAAAAAGGCACCTCAGATTTGTGACAGTCTAACCTTTCTGACATCAAATCTATGTTAGAACTGCTGTTAGGATGATGCTTGATAATAATATTAAAGAAATTTAAATAAACTTCATTTGAAGGCTGTATCATCTATCTATTCACACAGAAGAATTTTTTTACTATAAAGAAATAAAGATATTATTTAAGCAGGCCTATTTCCATTTATATTCTACTGGATTTCAAAGCACAGTAACTATTATATTCATCCATTTCTACCAGAAATACAAGCTTGAAAAAACTACCGGTTTTTTATAACTTCTGTATAAAGTTCCACTGTTAATACTCTTATGAAATGGAGTTTTAAATGATAAACTTTGATCCTACTATTCATAAATAAATTGTTTAATATTCATAAATAAAATTATAAAGTCTTATGTTAAAGAAATTTAATAAATAATTACAGTGACAAAATTCAGGTAAAACATAAACCAGAGTGAAAATTCAGAAGGAAATGTTACAAGTAGAAGTCATTAAGCTGATTTCTGATTTGATCCCAAATACATTTAAGCAAAAAATTAAATCCATTCTGATTTCTGTTCAGTAATTTAGCAAAAAAATAAATGCACAATTTATTCTTTTTGTATTGATGTTACTTTCCCAGACAGAATGCTAGATTTTTCAGTCTACTGCAATGCAGCTCTATGTAGGTTCGCAGATATCTATTTGTTTTACAGCCCAGGAATCATCAGGAATAAGCAATGGAAGGGTTTCCTGTTGTAAATTAAAGGCTCCTTTGGGAAAAGCATTAATTCATGACCTGGTCATGATACTGGGAACATGAAAATCCAGAGTTCTAATCCAGATTGAATTAGTCCCCCCCAGTGATGTTCTGTTAATCTCAACACTTGCAAAATGAAGTTGATGCATACTTATTTCAAAGTCTATCATCGTATCAGATATTACCATCTCACTTCACAACGTGCAAATCACCTATACAGTAGCATTGAATGTTATATACCTGATACATGGAAAAAAAGTAAAATAGGGAAAAGACATACACATGAAAAATGTTAGATAATTTCTAAAGACATCACTAATACAAGGGATGATGTAAAATAGGCATTCACTTATCCTTATTTCCTCTAATAGTTAGTTGAATAATGATCATTCTTCTTTTTAAAGAAGCCTATCTATCACTGTAATGCAAGCACAGATCTAGCTGAGGCCACTGTGGGAACTGCATCTAAAGTCAACAGCTAAATACACGGGCTTCTCATGAAATACTGACTTCAATTTCCTCAGCTACCAAAGTGACTAGCTAAACAAATGCTAGATCACAATATATAATCTTAGTTATCTATTATTTATGGCAAGATTATGATCACTAGAGGTACAAATCATCAAGGTTTTCACTTTCACTTATTACTGACTTGTATAGGTAAAATACTTTGCATGATCAATACAAGATACAAAGGTTTCCAGCTTTACACAGAATATCAAAGGATATATAAAGACTTTCAAAGATATATTGATAAATTTCCCTATTAACTTCATAACAATCACCTTTCGATATCACAAGCGTCTGGTATTTCACTATAATATGCAATTCCTATTAAGGTTTATATAGTAAAATGATTTAATGATTTGTGCAAAACAAATTTCTAGAGAAACAATCTGTTTTAGCCGCCACTGTACTATTCTCATTTGTAAGGATAAAATCATAGATGGACCATCAGACAGAGACTTCAGTGATGTACCTTATAAACACTACTGTAACTACCTTACTGTTACTTCTTTTTGTATAACCACTCTACTTTCCAGTCACCCAATATGCATAAAAATATTGCTCAGTTTTAAATATCTTGATACAAAGTTTTCAAATAAACCAGAAATACCTTGCAAAACGATTTAGCTGGGGCAGTTTACAGAAAGTTGAATATGACAATATGCTCCATTATGAAAACTGAAAACAAGTGTGTTTTCCTTTATTTTTCTGACTTGTTAAATATTAAAGGGTCTTGCTGCTTGAAGACAACTTATTTATTAAAAAAAAAGAATGTCTAATATGTTAACAGATTGAAAACATAAAACTGAAAAATGCATTACAAGTTATGGCAATGTGCCCTGATGAATTCTGGAAACGGAATCCATCATTTAAACAAAAAATTACTGCAAATGTGTCCAACCTAAGGAGCTTCAAAAACAAGTCCTTTCACTCCTGTGAAGAATAATGAAATGTGGTATAAGACGACATAGGCTAAGCATTTAGTCGATCTTTATTTTATTTTTACTTAAAATATGGTTCTAGTCCAAAAAAGAAATCTATAAAAATGGCATGTTCTTTTGCAATAGGTAATCTCTTTAATGTATTTAGAGTCATAACTCTTTAATTTTTGTTAGAAAGTTGCCTGACTCCTCCTTATGAGTTAATTAGGACCTGGTCCTCTGAAATTCCAAGCACTTTCTGTTTCTATTTCCTGTAATTAAAACTGAAGGCACTAAGCATTTCCAGAATTTTTAAAACTACAGTTAGTTAATCAGTTCAAAATGTCAAAGTTAATGAAGAAAAAAAAAAAAAAACACTGAGAAAGTGACCTTATATGTCACTTGAAAAAATATGTTTGCACATTTGTAAATGAGGACAGGCTTTGATTTGTATAGCCTTTTGCTGCTAGTATTAATTTTCATTTAAAATAACATATCTCCTGTTCACAGTTAAGATTTCAGCTGACACCTGGAAGGTTGAGTATTTATTTCTTTGCAAATATTGCAAATTTAGTATGTAATTACTGACAGAACAACCCATCTTTCAACAATGCCAGATTTATAGAAAGCCTGCCTTTAGAGTAGAATCATATTAAAAATTCACCATGCAGACTGAATAAACAGATTTAAGTCAGTTATATTATCAAAAATACATAAACGATTTTGAAAACACACAAACAACACAGCACAAACTTCACTCTTGCACTAGAAGAAAGTAACAAAAAAGGAGTACACTCACAGATAGAAAACTTGTTGCTGTTGTCTTTCCCTGGAAACAATTTAAATCCTCTAGATTTAAAATCTATGGCCTTTTTCACTAGTTAAAAAACAAACAAACAAACAAAAACACATATCAGGCAATACAGTCTAAAACATTGCATTTGACAATTTTTATCACGGAAGTATATACAATACTGGCTACAAGAAGTATATACAATAAGTATATACAGTACTGGCTACCTAGAAAGCTCATATTGTGTATCTTTGCTGGAAAACAATTCACAAAAACAAATTTTGAGACCAATGTACATCTGACAAAGAAAAGTAGTAAGATTTGTAACTTATTTTTTTTCTGCTGCATAACCAAGAAAAAATATTATGGCCAAAAGTGTTAATTTCCATGCACCATACAGCTGTGTAAAACATTGTCACACATCTATGGAACTTGGAAAATGCAGAGTGATAGGTGTATTTGCTCAAAAACAGTGGAACAGTTGAATCTCATCTGGTGTTTCTTCTGTGTCAAGAACCAGTAGTTCTTATCCTCTGCTTCCTTCATCCAGAAACAAACAGAAAGAAACCAACCCTACAGAATACTGTATCTTCCTACTGAACACCTTTAAAAAAGGGTTCTATGACATTTTTAAGAGCTAATTTTTGGTGAAATTTTAATTCAATTATTCTTTGCAGTGATAAAGAATTTAAAATGGAAAAACAGTAATTCACAACATGTTATTAAAGGCATGCTGAAATCCAGTATATATGCTTAGATCTGAATTCCATAAACATTCAAGTAATACATAATACGTAATACAAAAACATTCAGCCTGTATTAGTCCACATGTATTCTGACAAGGTTCAATCAGCAGTAGAAATGCCAACATATTTTCTGTGAACATATTTTGCCTGTTACTTCAGATTCTAAAATTTACATTGAAAGTCAGTGTTACATTTGGGGAAAAGACAAAACAGAGGCAAGGGCTGAAAAATTACAAGTTTTACTAGACAAGGAATCCTTCTAAAATTTTACACTCAAGTAAAATCTTAAAATCTATTAGGCACCCACATTACCTCCCCATTCTAAAAGTATCCCTACTAGTTTTCTTCCAAATCTACCTTAGCTATGTTCCTAGCTTCGGTACAGAAGAGTAATTTTTATTCTAGAAGTACCGAGTTATTATTATCTGTATTTAGATTACACAGACAAAACATAAATATTTTGATCACAGTAAAACCACTTCATTATTAAATTAAGCATACCAGACTAATCTTCTGTTTTCACTACAGAGATCTTGACATAAAAACAGAACAACAAAAAACCCCCACAGTATACTGTTTTACTGCTGGTACTGCAGCTGGTCCTCTTCCCAGCTTGAAAATTGTTAGTTGCAAATTGTAATATGAAAGTTAGCTGGCTACCACCTCAACCCTAAACCCAGAGTTGAATTATTTCTGTAACAATCCTTATTATGAGCTGGCTATGATAAAGGCATTTAATCCAGGCAAACCACATGACCTCAACATATTTTTGAACACAGCGACTGATAAATAAAAAGTGAGAAAAAACAAAGCTTGTTACCAAAAGGTAAGAAAGAATAAATCATAAGCAGCACAAGAAACTTTCTGTCATTAAACTAAGTGCCTCTATTCTCCAGTGATGAATGAACCATACATAAAAATGGTCATTCTAAAAGAATTAAAATTTTAAGGGTAATTTTAGATACATTATACTTAAGTGACTTTATAGATTAGATATATTTAAAAGCTGCATGGAAGAAGATGTTTTGTGCTGGCTACAAGAAAATACTGCTGAGAAAGACAGCAGGAATTAAAGGAACTAGATCTAAGAGAAGCTAACATAAGAAGAGAGAAAGTATATCATCAAGGAATTTTTCAGAACCCATTAAGTTCTTATGAAAAAAAAAAATCAATGAATAGTCTAAGAAAATCTTACATGAGTCATAAATATTAAAGTAGCAAAATACTACTGACTTTTTTTTATAAATAAAAGTAATCATTACCATGCACAAAAACAGACCACGATTAAGGAGAAAATATCATACTACTAAGAAATACAATTTATAGGATAGATATAGGATGTGATGATATCATCATCATATAACCTATAAACAATTGAAATGGTTCAGGGAACTATGTTATTTGTAGGAGCACAGCAAACTGGTTGCCACATAACACTCTATTTTTTAATTATTTTATTTTTTTACTCTTAATTCCAAAAGCCATCCCCCCAATCCCAAGTTCATTGAAGTCCATAAGCAATTCTATTCTCAGTGGAAGCCATGGGCCCAATAAGAATAACTTCACACAGTAAGGCCATACTGGAATAATAGTAATGATCTTTCATCATTGTATGAGATTTCTAAGATGCTATTTCCACATAAATATAACTGGAGGAATAAGCTTCTTTTGGCCTGCTCTGAGCATCAGCATAAAATAACTCCTCATGAATCAAAAGACAGGCCTAGCTATTTTTCCAACACCCAAGTAAAATGGAAATGAGCTTGAATATGTGATCTTGGGTGCCAGGATGTGTTTATATACTTGCATTAGGGAGATACTTGCCCTTTATTTTTAGAAGTTATAATAAAGAAGGAAGACTGGTTTGTGTTTTTTGTTTTGTCGCTCATCCTCAAACACTTGAACAGCATGTCCATAGCTTACACACTTACGAAACAGAGTTGACAATATCTAATGTAGCACTGAAATTAATTACAAAAGCGTCTTGGTGAACATATTTAGAACAAAAACGAGATTTTTGTAACTATTTGCATAACTTTCCCAAGGTTATTAAATCCCACTAGGAAAGCAAGCAACTCAAGATCTCTGAAGCATTTTTACCGTGTAACAGAAGAATTTTCCTTTTAACTGAATTTTTATGTTGTTTTATCAAACAGTAGTTTCTAAACACACTTTGAAGGAATAGCTATAGAAATGCATTTGGTTCTGATATGCTATCAATAAACTGTCAGGCTGCATATGCATGTACATAACAATAAAAACAACCCTACCATTACTAAAAATATCCCACCCCCAAAGCACAATAAATATATTATCTAATACTTGGTAAACTAGGCATTATTTTGCACATGTCAATGTGAAAACTAGTGAGGATAACAGTAACTATTCAAAAACAGTTTCAGCATACACATGGCAGTAACTACTGAAAGTGGATTTCATTTTGCAGAATTCTCAGAGGATGGATTCATGTCAGCAAACTGTGCAGTTGTACACATCTAAAATAGTCCACAAAGAGAAATAGACATTTGAAGGGCTCAAATGATCTGGCCTTAGATACCTAGTTTCTCATGAGATTAATTTAAACTTTAATATAACCATTTCCCTTGAGACAAATAGTTCAGATGTGATAATGCTACAAACAGCTACATATGGCCAGACAAGTATGTTCTCATATATCTGAACAACCAAAAGCCAGAGGAATAGATTAGTCAAAGAAAGGATAATCCTATGAAGGTGTACTAGTGTAGATGGAAGGTAGTAATAAGATTCTCCAATGCTTTGGAGAATAATATTGCATAAATGCAAGCAGATGTGAACCCAAAGATTCCTTTATGCCCTCTTCCAATCCATTTTAGAATCAGTCCAAAAATAAAACTGAAAAGTTAGATCAAGGAAATCAAACAGTTCAGAGACCAAACTCTAATCATTTATATCTACGATAGAACAAATCTTCAGTAGCACTTTCATATCATTAATTGTGTAATTGGAAAGACTATAAAAATCTATTTTAAAGATAATCAAAATTTACAAAGAACTTCTAACCTGACATAACCACCTGCCCACTGCTACAATGCAAGGAGAGGGTTAAAATCTTCAATACTACTTCAAATATATATGGCTTATAGGTTGGTTTGTTTACTTCTTATTTCTGTTTATGAATTTAGAAGTCAGCAAGCTTGTTTGTTTGGATTTTTTTTTATATTTGAGGGTCCAGAGTGCTGGTGCACAGCTATTCAAACACATCTCTGAGAATCCTGAATCCAATTTTGATCATGTGACTTAATAAAACATAAACAGTAACATGACATCTGTGTGACACCAAATCAGAGATTGTCTGGAAAGCTGCTCAGCAGAGAAGCACCTAGAGGTGCTGGTCAACAGTCAGCTGTATATGAACTAGAAGTGTGCCCAGTGGCCAACAAGTCCAACAGCATCCTGGCCTGTATCAGAAATAGTGTGGGCAGCTGGACAAGAGAAGTGAACATGGCCCTGCACTTGGCACTGGTGAGACCACACTTCAAGTACTGTGTTCAGTTCTGGGCCTGTCACTACAAGAAAGACATTGAGTTGATGGAGCAAGTTCAGAGAATGGCAACGAAGATGGTGAAGACTCTGGAAAGCAAATCCTATGAGAAGCAGCAGAGGGAATTGGGATTGTTTAGTTTGGAGAAGAGGCAGCTGAGGTAAAATCTTATCAGTGTCTACAGCTGCCTGAAAGGAGGTTGTAGTGAGGTGGGTGCAGCCTCTTCTCTCAAGTAAATAACAGGACTAGAGGAAATGGCCTAAAGTTGCACCAGAGGAGGTTTAAACTGCATATTAGGAAGAATTTCTTTACTGAAAGAGTAGTCACATGCTGGAATGGTCTGCCCAGTGAGATAGTGGAGTCATCATCCCTGGAGGAATTCAAAAAACATGAGATCAGGCACCTCAGGACATGCTCTAGTGGGATGGTGAGGAGCTTTTTTGTGTGGTGTTTTTTTGTTTGTTTAGGTTGGTTTGGTTTTTGGGGATTGACAGTTGGACACAGTGGTATTAGATGTCTTTTCCAACTGTGACAATTCTGTGATTCTGTGTAATCTCTGTATTCTTCTGTTTCTCACCTTTGACATTTATTTAAAGTTAATTGCAAAAAATTCTCTTTAATAATGTCTGAAACAAAAGTAGTGGTTAAAAGAAGTTCTGGGGTGAAAGTCTATGAGACTATATTGGATAAAGATTTTTTTCACAGAATCACAGAATCCTAGGGGTTGGAAGGG